>CAWUFW010024671.1:0-56648 GCA_963921515.1 Calotriton arnoldi | reverse complement strand
ATTCAGTTACTATCTGCTGACACTGGCTACGGTCGGAGGGAGTTGGAGAGTAGTCATCTGCTCTGGAGGAGATCGCCCTTCGGGATCTGACAGCTGCACACTGTCCACTCCCACCGCCCAGAGTTGACTTCTTGCTGCTGCGGAAACAAGCCTCTCTGCTCACCTTCCACCACCGGCGTGTGTCTAATTGGGTCCACCACATGCCGAAGCAACCTCCTCAGGCGTTGCGTACACACGGTCAAGCCGAGCTCACAATTCAAACTGGGTGTTGATTGCAGGATGGCCACGCATCATCGCAGGCTGCACACGCACTCAGCTCTGGTGGCACTAACTCAGTGGAACTGAAGTCATCGCCTCGTGGCGGTAGGTCCGTGTCGGGGGGGGTCGTCAATCTGTGAATCACAGCCTGCTAGACAAAAAGCAAGATAAGATTGTGTATCACGCGTTCATCAAAGGAGAGAGAGAGAGAAAGAGTGAGAGAGAGGAAGAGAGAGAGAAAGAAAGAAAGAGTGAGAGGTAGACAGAGAGAAAGAGTGAGAGAGAGAGAAAGAGAGAGAGAAACAGTGAGAGAGAGGAAGAGAGAGAGAAAGAGAGAAACAGTGTGAGAAAGAGGAAGAGAGGAACAGAGGAAGAGTGAGAGAGAGAGAAAGAGAAAGAGAGAGAGAGGTAGAGAGAGAGAAAGAAAAAAACAGTGAGAGAGAGAGGAAGAGAGAGAGAGAGTGTGAGGGAGAGAAAGGAAGAGATGGAGAGGGACAGTGAGTGCCCACACTGTGGACAAAACCCTCACAGCGTACCTTTCTGTCACCGGTGTGTCTCCAACCATGTTCCGGGACATAGTGGAGCCCTCAAGCTTACTCATCTGAAACGTAGTATGGAATCAGTAATGGCAGAGTACATACAACTGCACACGACTAATTCTCTATCCCGCCTTTGTGCATCCAGGCTGCTGCACCCCATCCACTTCCACTGCCCAGAGGTGTCTGCTCGCCGCTGTGCACCCAGGCTGCTGCACCCCATCCACTTCCACTACCCAGAGGTGTCTGCCTGCTGCTGCGCACCCAGGCTGCTGCACCCCATCCACTCCCACTGCCCAGAGGTGACTGTCTGCCGCTGCGCACCCAGGCTGCTGCACCCCATCCACTCCCACTGCCCGGAGGTGACTGCCCACCGCTGCGCAAACAAGCCTCTCTGCTCACCTTTGACAACCTGCGTGTAGAAAAGAGGGCCTACCATGTGCCGCTGCAAGCCCCCAGCCCGGGGCCTGCGGACACGGCACCCTCCATATCATGCAGCCCCGCTCCACAGGCCACCAGGTCTCACATTTGGTGCTGGGTCTTGATTTCGCCATGGCAGAGGACACACCAGTGCACCGGGCTTTTCATCGCAGGCTGCACACCCGCTCAGCCCTTGCGGTGCCACTAACTCTGTGACCAGCGAGGCGACGCCACGTGGCAGTAGGCCTGCGGTGTCTGATGGCTCAGGCCTACACTGCGGTCCAGCAGGGCACACAAAACTTGAGCTGTCCAGACCGCCTGGACGGGCCATCACCGCAGGCTGCACACCCGCTCAGCAGTTACGGTACCCGTACCTCAGTGGACCGAAAGTCACCATCCCATGCCGGTGTGCCTGTGCCTGTGCCTGTGCCTGTGCCGGCCGCTGTGCATCTGGTGTGAGCAACTCTGAAATGGCGTCTAGCACGTGCGCCCGGTCTTTTTTATTGGCAGGGTCACATGTCCTGTGATGCCTGTGCTGAATGGGTGTGGTGTGGGTGTATACTAGCCGTGAGGGAGTGGCTGTGGCGTACTGACAACTAGGGTGTGACCAGCAGATCACTGCAATGAACATCTGGGCCATGTAGCGTTGTTGTCCTTCCTTGTAAGCGTATGCGGAGTGGGCTGGCCTGGCGTATGCCAGTCCAGCGTGAGGCTGTGAAGAATGACTCCAGAGCTATGGGCGTGGCTCCGTCCTGGGCTGTATGAGGAAAAAACTGATGCGGGTGTCCCTGTTGTAGTGCTGACGTCACCCGGGTCGCAAGCGCCAATGTGTCACTCTGTGAGCCAAGTCCCACAACATGGCCAACATGGAAGGTACGGAGAATCACTGACCCTACATTCATCCATAGTTCCACACATGAAAGATGGTGGACATGACACATCTGTGTGGATATGAATGTTTATTGCACATTCAGTGGAGTGTTGCAGCTGTAGCAATACAGGGCCATGCAAAGTTCAAGTTTCAGTTTTTGGCACATGGAGGGCAGCCAATTAGAGCCAAGCTTGTGTTCGGGGTTAGGCTGCGCCAACATATGTACTTATACAATTACTCCGCCAATCCCCAAGCACTTATAAATTCACAATATACTCTCCTTGCAGTACTCTAATGTTCCAGTCTCTACGTACGTACTTGTACAATGACCGAGAGAAAGTTACATAACCGAAGTTTTCCCCACTGCCAGAGGTAACATGGTTGCATAAGCTGTCCACAGCACAATGTAATGTGGTAGGGCCCAGGGGCGGCATCTTGCATACATAATGAACACACGGACACAGATAGATAGTGGAACTGGGTACGGGCACGTGCGCTCGACTCATTTTTATTACCAGGGTCACATGTCCAGTGACGTCTGTGCTGGATGCGTGTGGGGTGAGTGTAGGCCAGCCCTCCGGGAATGGTTGGTGCTGGCAACAAGTACAACAGTAATCATAGGATCAGACACACAGATTCAATCATAAAGGATCAATGATTTGTGCTGCACTAAGGAAGGGGCAACAGATGTGAAATAATACACACAAGATTGTATCGTAAAGGGTCCATGACTTGTGGTACACTGAGGTATAGGCAGCAGATGTGAAATTATACAGAAAACATTGTATCATAAAGGGTCCATGAGTTGTGCTGCACTGAGATAGGGGCATCAGAAGCATTCAGCGTGTGCGCAGCCAGCGATAATGCGGGGTGCGGGCGAGCCGCACTGGGAGCAATGTCTGTTGCCTACTGGACTGCGTCATCTGCAATCGCGACTCGATGTGAATTGTGAGCCCTGCTATCCGCAGTGTAGATCGAAGGTAGTAGTCAGCACAGACATCGAAGAATGCTTTTAGTCACTTCCTGTTTACAAAATTCGAGGACATAGAGTACAATTCTCTCTGCAATAAATAAATCATGTCTCAATTTAAATTGTGAGCTCTGCTAACCGCAGTGTAGGTGTATGGAACAAAAGATGAAACAGTTATGGAATACACTGTTGAAATATGTAGGTTTCAGGGACGTTATAGTTAGCAGCCTACTGGACTCTGAAATTAATTAATGAAGACTGAATTTGAATTGTGAGCCAAGCTGAGCACAGTGTAGGCCGGAGGCAGTGGTCAGGAAGGGCCTACAGCCACGTGGCGTTGACTTGAGCTGCATACAGTTAGTGGTAGGTGTGGCGCTGAGCGTGTGCGCAGCCTGCGATGATGCAATGTCTCTTGCCTACTGGACTGCATCATCTGCAATGGCGACTCAATCGGAATTGTGAGCCCTGCTGACCGCAGTGTAGGCCGGAGGCAGTGGTCAGGAAGAGCCCACAGCCACGTGGCGTTAATTTGAGCTGCATAGAGTTAGTGGTAGGTGTGGCGCTCAGCGTGTGCGCAGCCAGCGTTCATGCAATGTCTGGTGCCTACTGGACTGCGTCATCTGCAATCACGACTCGATCTGAATTGTGAGCCCTGCTGACCGCAGTGTAGGCTGGAGGCAGTGGTCAGGAAGAGTCCACAGCCATGTGGCGTTGACTTGAGCTGCATAGAGTTAGTGGTAGGTGTGGCGCTCAGCGTGTGCGCAGCCAGCGATGATGCAATGTCTCTTGCCTACTGGACTGCGTCATCTGCAATCGCGACTCGATCTGAATTGTGAGCCCTGCTGACCGCAGTGTAGATCGAAGGCAGTAGTCAGCACAGACATCAAGGAATGCTTTTTGTCACTTCCTCGTGACAAAATTCGAGGACATAGAGTACAATTCTGTCTGCAATTAATAAATCAAGACTGAATTCAAATTGTGAGCTCTGCAGTCCGCAGTGTAGACTGCCATTCAGTGTTCCTTTGGACTTGCGAGATGAATTTGTTCATTGTACTAAAGCTATAACTGATATAAAACAAGTTCTTGAAGCAAGGATACTAAAAGGATATTATGTAGGTTTTAGGGACGTAATACTTAGTTGCCTACTGGACTCTGCAATTAATGAATCAAGAGTCAATTTTAAATGTGAGCCCTGATGACCGCAGTGTAGGCCGGAGGCAGCGGTCAGCAAGGGCCCACAGCCACGTGGCGCTGAGTTGAGCTGTACAGTTAGTGTCACCTGAAGCAACCAGCATGTGTGGAGCCTGCGATGATGCGTGGTCCGGGCGGGCCGCACTGGTAGCAATGTCTTTTGCCTAATGAATTCTGTCTTAATAATTCCACGTGGCGTTGACTTGTGGTGCACTCAGTTAGTGGCACCTGAAGCACTCAGTGTGTGCGCAGTCTGCGATGATGTGTGGTCCGGGCGGGCCGCACTGGGAGCAATGTCTCTTGCCTACTGGACTGCGTCATCTGCAATCGCGACTCGATCTGAATTGTGAGCCCTGCTGTCCGCAGTGTAGATCGAAGGCAGTAGTCTGTACAGACATAAGTCTGTGGTGCTCTGCTGCTGGGTTCGCAGGGGGCCTGTGTCGAGGAGGCTAGCGGTGACGGCAGAGGCCTCGTGGCAGGGTGAGGACTGCCACCCTGGCAGATGCTTTGGCCTTCCCACAAGTGAACCACTCCCAGAGCCCCAGCCTATTTATTCATACTCCTATGCTGGAGTGGCGTACGTTGGACCAGCCCACTCCGCTTCCACTTCCAGGGGGTGACAACACAGCTACATGACCGAGATCTTCCCCACTGCCTGAGGTTACATTGTCTATTGTCCACAACACTACAAGCACCAGCAGTATATGTCCACATGGAGAGGTTTGCGCTCTGCATAGTGAGGTCTGTCCACCACATCCCCGCTACACTTGGTATTGTGTGCATTTTTATTGATGGGTGACTTGCGTCCTTCACACATGCTTGCTTGCCACATCTCCCAAGATTCAGCTATTGTGTGGCTGAGGGACCATGCCGTTTTTTTGGAAGGTCCGCTGTCCTGTTCTGCGCTGCCTCGGTGGTAGTAGGGAGGGGGTGGTCCGGGGGGGAGGTCCTGAGGGTGATGGAAAAGGGTGTTGTGGCCTTCTTGGGTGTCGGAGCTGCATGGTCAGTAGCTCTATGACATGTGTTGGTCTTCAGATGTGGTTCTGGGCTGGGGTCCCTTCCATGCTGTGTGAGAAGTTGGCCTGGTATATGCTGTCCACTAATTATAGTGGGCACCTTGCACCAGTCCAAACAACCCCTTATTGGAGATAGGTTAAAGACAACCTTATTGAAAGCTATCCTAGTGGTAGCTATGGAGAGCAGCCTTCAGGCTAAGTCTTGAAGGAATGTAAAGCAGCTTGTTTTACCAGTCTATAATCTCTTGAGTGACCAAATGAAAGAGCACCACACCAGGTATATATTCAAAATATATGTATTTATTGCTAAACACACCCCTCTAGTCTCTTTATGAGGCTAGAGTTCAAAGTACATAAGTTATAAGTTATTAAATCACAGTAATAGCACAAATACACGTTTGGGCCCTAGGGGCGTACCAAACCATATACCAATAAAGTGGTATGCGAACCACGACTGAACTAGACACTAGGCCTAGAGGCTCTAGAAGTGCTTGGACCACAAGGAACCACCCAAGGTAGTGACACAGGGGACCTACGGGAGACGCGTGCAGTGTAAATACACAACCACGATACGCTGTTGACTTCTATGGAGAAAGTCGGGATCGGGAAAATAGAGGAAAGGGACACTTAAAAGAGGACTAGGACAAAACCCTTTGAGATCTAGGACTTTGAAGAGTCTCTACCCACGGGAGCACCGGAGTACTCGTGTTACCTCACCCAGGGAAGCCGGGTGCATAGGTGCCTTTCGGGGTCGGGTTTCGTCGTCGATTCGAATGGCGATCTGCTGCAAAGTGCTGCTGGCGGCCAAGAGAAAAGTGTCCGGGTGGATCCAAGAGTGGATCGGAGTTCTGAAGAACCTGAAAGCAGAGGGGACAGAGTCTGGGTCACTAGCCAGTGACCAGGAAGGCGATGGACAGATGCCCACCGATGTTGAGTGCTTCAGGTGCATTGACAGTCGTCTTGACTCTTCAGCCACGAGGTCCAGGAGGCGTTGTTGGTGACCAGGAGCAGGATTCGGGCTGGTACTCGATGTCTGTCGAGTGCTGGGGTGTCGGCAACCGGATTGGACCCAACAAGCCTTGGCAACGGCAAGTCTCGGTGAAGATGTAGATCGTCGATGGTGCAGACCAGCAAGGTCTGTGGAACTCACCCAGCGAGGGTAAGTGAGGGCAGGCCTGGAGCAACCAAGATGCCAAGTAAAAAAAGGATTGGCCTTCGTTAAGGGCTACTAGCCAACGGGCTAGCGACCGCGAAGGAGCCTTGTGACGCCGCACATGGATCTGGCTTACAGGATACTCGTGGAGTGGGGGCCAGTGATCTTCGGTGCAGGTGGTGCTGGAGGCTACGGCTTCTCGGAGCCCAAATCACGACTTCTTGGGAGACCCAGAAGAGGATGCACTTGCAAATATGCTCGGTGTCCAGGGGTCACGGTCTCAAGTCACCCACGATAGCCACGGGCCTCAGCTTTGCTGGGGACTCAGGGTAGCCTCGGGAAGTCTGAGAATCCACCTCTGGTGATGCGATGACTTCGGCGTCCGACAGGAGCTTCAGAAATGCGAACCGGACAGATGCTTCTTTGGTGCCTGCCAAGCAGGGAGTCACTCCTTGACCCCAAGGGAGATTCTTCTGTCCTCTAATCGTGAGTAGAGCATCGAAGGTCCAGGATTCAGTTTCAGAGTTTCGTCCAGGGATAATCTAAAGTCCTAAGGACTGGGTTCCTATCTTTATACTAAAGATAGGGGTTGGACTACTCTGTGGCCCCACCTATGGGTGGGTCAGGGCAGAGGGGTGGCTACACCCCTTTCCCTTTGTCCAGTTCGCGCCAAAGCAGGGGCTGCAAGCCCCTGATCCGGTTTGAACTGGGGTATGCACAGGGACACCAAATGTGCCCCCAGTGCAGGACTTCAAAGCACCCGAAAGTGCTCCCGCCCAGCCCCAATACACATTATCCTGTCTGGGGAGGTGGTCACACCTCCCTGGGACAGGAAACCTATTGTCCAGGCCTCCCCTGCCGGAGTTTCGTCCAGCAGCAGGAGGCCAGACTCGTGTCTGTGGCAGCAGCATCCATTTTGTGATGCCAGGGCTCTGGAAAGAAGTTACCGGACTAGTCAGAGTTAACATGTCTTTCCCTCTAGAAGGGTGGAATGCTACCCCCGCCACCAGGATTGGCGGGGGGTAGTATTCCAAGATGTTTGACACCAAACACGACATGTTTAGGTGCAGCCATTCCAAAGTTAGCATTTTACCGCGAGGATATAATGCGCTTAAGAGTATATGGTCAGGCTGCACTACAAACAGCATCAGAGATGGTCTCCGAATGCTGCAGAGGGGCCCTGCTCAGGCAGGGGCACCCTCTCACATAGGAACCATGCACTCTGCCTTTAGGATTGATAAGGCCTGCCTTAGGAGTGACTTATAGGTTTATATGTGTGTATGTATTTATTGATATAGGTAACCTATTTTACAGTAAGGGGAGCATGCACCACCTTACCCAGGCTGCAGTAGCAGACCTGTGGTGTCAGTTTGGATGGCCTTCCAGGGGTGGCATAATACATGCTGCAGCCCCTGGCAGGCCTCTGAGGTACCTATGCTCTTGGTACATAGTATACCATATACTAGGGACTTATAAGGGCACTCCAGATCCCAATCAGTGATGTGCCTAAGGCACATGGAAACCATTTTAGAGAGGAAGCAGCTAGGCTGGGGTTCTGATTAGCAGGGCCCCAGCCAGACTAATGTCGAAAAACAGTGAAGCATCAGCAAAAAGTGGGGGTACCCATGTGAAGCAGATCCTACTCTCCTACATCCGGGAGAAACCTTAAAGAGCCCTGGCATCACAAAATGGATGCTGCAGCCACCGACACGAGTCTGGACTCCTGCTGCTGACCAAAACTCCGTCAGGGGAGGCCTGGACAATAGGTTTCCTGTCACAGGGAGGTGTGACCACCTCCCAGACAGGCCTTAGTAGATTGGGGCTGGGTGGGTGCACTCCAAGAGTGCTTTGAAGTCCTGCACTGGGGGCCCATTTGGTGTCCCTGTGCATACCCCAGTTCAAACCAGTTGCAGGGGCTACCAGCCCCTGCTCTGGCACGAAACTGGACAAAGGAAATGGGTGTAACCACCCCTCTTTCCAAACCCTCCCATAGGTGGGTCCCGAGAGTTAGTCCAACCCCTTTCTTTAGTGTAAGTAAGGGAACCCTGGCAACAGGACTATAGATATCCCTGGATGAAACTCTGAAGCTGAATCCTGGAACTTCGACGCTCTACTAAAGACTAGAGGACTGAAGAAATCTCCCTTGGGGTCAAGGAGTGACTCCCCTGCTTGGCAGGCACCAACAAAGCATTTGACAGTCTGCATCTCCGAAGCTCCCGCCGGACTCCGAAGTACTTGCAGCCCAGGAAGAGGATTTCCAGACATTTCAGAGGCCGACCCGAGTCCCCAGCAAAGCTGAGACCCACAGCCCTCGTGAGTAGCGTGGAACCGGAACCCCTGGTCACCGTGCACATTTGCTAGTGCATTGACTTCTCGACAACTCTTGAAGTCTTGCTTTAAGTTACTCGTAGCCTGTAGGAGAGTAGGATCTGCTTCACATGGGTACCCCCACTTTTTGCTGATGCTTCACTGTTTTTCGACCTTAGTCTGGCTGGGGCCCTGCTAATCAGAACCCCAGCCTAGCTGCTTCCTCTCTAAAATGGTTTCCATGTGCCTTAGGCACACCTCTGATTGGAATCTGGAGTGCCCTTATAAGTCCCTAGTATATGGTATACTATGTACCCAGGGCATAGGTACCTCAGAGGCCTACCAGGGGCTGCAGCATGTATTGTGCCACCCCTGGAAGGCCATCCAAACTGACACCACAGGTCTGCTACTGCAGCCTGGGTAAGGTGGTGCATGCACCCCTTACTGTGATATAGGCTACCTATATCACTATATACATACACACATATAAACCTATAAGTCACTCCTATGGCAGGCCTTATCAATCCTGAAGGCAGAGTGCGTGGTTCCTATGTGAGAGGGTGGCCCTGCATGAGCAGGGCCCCTCTGCAGCGTTCGGAGACCCTTCTCTGATGCTGTTTGTAGTGCAGCCTGACCATATACTCTTAAGCGCATTATAACCTCGCGTTAAATGCTAACTTTGGGATGGCTGCACGGAAACATGTCGTGTTTGGTGTCAAACATCTTGGAATACTACCCCCCGCCAGTTCTGGCAGCGGGGGTAGCATTCCACCCTTCTAGAGGGAAAGACATGTACACACCGGTATGCCCGGTACTGACTTTCCAAGCCCTGGCATCACAAAATGGATGCCGCTGCCACAGACACGAGTCTGGCCTCCTGCTGCTGACCGAAACTCCGGCAGGGGAGGCCTGGACAATAGGTTTCCTGTCCCAGGGAGGTGTGACCACCTCCCCAGACAGGATAGTGTGTATTGGGGCTGGGCGGGAGCACTCTCGGGTGCTTTGAAGTCCTGCACTGGGGGCACATTTGGTGTCCCTGTGCATACCCCAGTTCAAACCGGATCAGGGGCTTCCAGACCCTGCTTTGGCGCGAACTGGACAAAGGGAAAGGGGTGTAGCCACCCATCTGCCCTGACCCACCCATAGGTGGGACCACAGAGTAAGTCCAACCCCTAAACTTAGTATAAGTATGGGACCCCAGTCCTTAGGACTTTAGATTATCCCTGGATGAAACTCTGACACAGAATCCTGGACCTTCGATGCTCTACTTAAAGATTAGAGGACAGAAGAATCTCCCTTGGGGTCAAGGAGTGACTCCCCTGCTTGGCAGGCACCAAAGAAGCAATTGTCCGGTCTGCATCGCTGAAGCTCCCGTCGGACGCCGAAGTCTTTGCATCACCAGAGGTGGATTTCCAGACTTCCCCGATGCTGCCCTGAGTCCCCAGCAAAGCTGAGGCCCATAGCTGTCGTGGGTAACGTGGAACCGTGACCCCTGGACACCGCACGCATTTGCAAGTGCATCCTCTTCTGGGTCTCCCACAAAGTCGTGCTTTGGGCTCCGAGTAGCCCCAGCCTCCAGCACCAACTGCACTGAAGATCACTGGCCTCCACTCTACGAGTGTCCTGTGAGTCAGCTCCACGTGCACTGTCTCGAGGCTCCTTCGCGGTCACTAGCCCGTTGGCTAGTAGCCCTTCACGAAAGCCAATCTTTTTCTACTTGGGCTTCCTGGTTGCTCCAGGCTTGCCCTCACTTATCCTTGCTGGGTGAGTTCCTCAGACCTTGCTGGTCTGCACAATCGTCAATCTTCATCTTCATTGAGACTTGCCGTTGCCAAGGCTTGTTGGATCCAATCCGGTCGCCGATACCTCAGCACTCGACAGACATCGTGTACCAGCCCGAATGCTGCTCCTGGTTGCCGACAACGCCTCCTGGACCTCGTGGCTGAAGAGTCAAGATGAGCATCAACCTACCTGAAGCACTCGACATCGGTGGGCATCTGCTCATCGCCTTCCTGGTCACTGGCTAGTGACCCAGACTCTGTCCCCTCTGCTTTCAGGTTCTTCAGATCTCCGATCCACCCTTGGATCCACCCGGACACTTTTCACTTGGTCGCCAGCAGCACTTTGCAGCAGATCGCCATTCAAATCGACGACGAAACCCGACCCCGAAAGGCACCTATGCACCCGGCTTCCCTGGGTGAGGTAACAAGAGTACTCCGGTGCTCCCGTGGGTAGAGACTCTAGAACGACCTAGTTCTCAAAGGGTTTGCTCCAAGTCCTTCTTTAAGTGTCCCCTTTCTTTAAATTCCAAACCGCGACTTTCTCCATAGAAGTTAACGGCGATTCGCGGCTGTGTTACTACACTGCACGCGTCCCCCATGGGTCCCCTGTGTCACTACCTTGGGTGGTTCCTTGTGGTCCAAGCACTTCTAGAGGCTCTAGGCCTAGTGTCTAGCTCAGTCGTGGTTCTTATACCACTTTATTGGTATATGGTTTGGTACGCCCCTAGGGCCCAAACGTGTATTTGTGCTATTACTGTGTTTAAATAACTTATAACTTATGTATTTCGAACTCTAGCCTCATAAAGAGACTAGAGGGGTGTGTTTAGTAATAAATACATATATTTTGAATATATACCTGGTGTGGTGCTCTTTCATTTGGTCACTCAAGAGATTATAGACTGGTAAAACAAGCTGCTTTACATTCCTTCAAGACTTAGCCTGAAGGCTGCTCTCCATAGCTACCACTAGGATAGCTTTCAATAAAGGTTGTCTTTAACCTATCTCCAATAAGGGGTTGTTTGGACTGGTGCAAGGTGCCCACTATAATTAGTGGACAGCATATGCCAGGCCAACTTCTCACATTGGTGTGCAGCGTGTGGGATTCCAGCTTGCTATTGTTTTACCAGATAATCTCAATTGAATTGATCAACTGAAAACCACTAAAGGTACCTAAGGTACATATAAATTAAGCTTAGTATACAGTAAGTTCTACTGAACTTAGAGTTGTGTGTTAAGGGACAGCACACCCTTTCTACAACTCAAGAGAGTTTAGTAGGCCACACTAGAGTAGGTAGTGCATACACCACACCACACTAGTAATGTCTTCAAAGCCAGGACCCAGTGAGTCCTTGCCAGAAGCCAGTGGGCTTCTTCCCTCCAAGTATGATAAACTCCCATTCTTGGAATTGAGAGCATTATGCAATACTAGGAAGTTGAAGGCAGGCAAAAGTGCCAGCACCCAACACCTCAGGGAGGTGTTACTAGCTGATGATCTCAGCAGGCCCCTAGGGTCTGAAGGGGTAGGCAAAGAGGGTGGGGCAGAAGATGAGGGAGGGGCCAGGGGTGAAGAAACCCAGGACCCCCTCTCTGAAACTGGCCAGGAAGGTGAAAATGACCTTGTCCTGGAGAATCCAATTCCTCCTGTGGAGGAGGAGGAGGGAGAGGATCAGACTGACCTCCCCTTTGTCCCCCCAGGAAGAGTTCTGAGTGTGCCCAGAAGGTCTAGGTCTCCTTCTCAGGAGTCTAACCACTCTGACACCTCAATAGGGTCCTCTGTCTCCTCTCATAGGAGGGAATCCTCTCATGAGAGAAGAAAGAGACTGATTCAATATGAGCAAACTCAGCTTGAACTCAGGAAACAGCAATTGGCTATAGACATGGAGTCCCTAGATCTCTATAGAGAGAGACAAAAGTTGGGACTAGAGTCCCATGGTGGCAGCAGTTTCCCCAAAGATAGGGAAAGGTCTTATGACCATAGAAACCTGAGCAAGATTGTCCCTCCCTACCAGAGTGGGGATGACATCCACAAATGGATAACTGCTCTAGAGAGGGCCTGTAAAGTACAGAGGGTTCCTCAGGAGCAGTGAGCAGCAATCTTGTGGCTCTCCTTTGCAGACAAAGGTAGAGACAAGCTCCTCACTGTTAGAGAGGAGGATGCTGATAATTACAAAGTCTTGAAGAGTGCTCTAATTGATGGGTTTGGCCTAACCACTGAACAATACAGGTTAAAGTTCAGGGATACCCAAAAAGCACAGACTCAAGACTGGGTAGACTTTGTTGATTGTTCTGCCAAGGCTCTGGAAGGTTGGTTATTGGGCAGTAAGGTATGTGACTTCACAGGATTGTACAATCTGATAATGAGGGAGCAGATTCTTAATAACTGTCAAAATCAGCTGTTGCATCAGCACCTGGTAGACTCTGATCTGACCTCTCCCCAAGAATTGGGAAAGAAGGCAGACAAATGGGTCAGAACCAGGGTGAAGCAGAAGGTACAGAACCAAGGTGGTGACCCTAAGAAGCAAGATTCGAAAACCTCTGATAAGGGTGGGGAGAAGGGTAAAGATCAAAAGTCTTCACAAGGCCCCCAAAAATCTTCTTCAGGTGGGGATTCACAGTCTACCAAAGGGAAAGGCCAAAGAAAACCATGGTGCAAGGTCTGTAAGCAAAAGACCCACTGGACCAGTGATCGCACCAATTCCAAAGACTCGACTCCAGCCCCCACCAATGCCCCTAAGGCACCTGCTCCCCCTAGTGCAGTTACAGTTGGTGGTGGGAGTACTACAGCCAAGGGTTTAGTAGGGTTGACCCTGGGTACTGAGATGGGCTCTGACCTAGTCAGAGAACTCACTCAGGCTGTCCTAGTCTGTGATGGAGGCATGGATATGACCTCCTCTATGAGTCCCAGTAATCTGGGCAAGTACAGACAACAGCCTTTAATCAATGGACGAGAGGCTTTGGCATTTAGGGACACAGGGGCAAGTGTCACCATGGTGACACAAGACCTTGTGAATCCTGGGCAAGTTATACTTGGTGAGATGTACCAAGTGACCAATGCTAGCAATGTCAGAACAGACCATACTCTGGCAGTTGTTAACTTCTCCTGGGGAGGGGTAACTGGCCTTAAGAAGGTTGTGGTAAGTGCAGACCTACCAGTTGAATGCTTGCTTGGCAATGACTTAGAAACTTCAGCTTGGGCAGAAGTGGAGCTCAGGACCCATGCAGAAATGCTGGGGATCCCTGCAGATGTGTTTGCTGTGACCAGGTCACAAGCCAAAATGTCTAGCACTGAACAGGCCTTGGATTCTGGAATAATGGACCAAGTGCCTTCCAAGAGGAGGAGTAGTAGGGTAAAGGCAGTGCCTTCCCCCTTGGCTCAGAAGGAAGATCAGTCCCTTGAGGGGGATGATCTCAGTCCTGAGGAAGGAACTGTCCCAGAGGAGCTTGAACCTGAACAGGTTGAGTTCTTGGGGACAGGGGGACTTTCCAGGGCAGATCTGAGCCAGGAGCAGCTGAGCTGCCCCTCTCTTGAACCCCTCAGACAGCAAGCTGCTGCTGAGGCTGCTGGGAAAGCTAGTGGTCCCCATACTGTGTATTGGGATGATGGACTCTTGTACTCAGAGTGTAGAGACCCCAAGCCTGGTGCTACCAGGAGGGTGGTTATACCTCTGAAGTTCAGGGGCTTCCTATTGACCCTAGCCCATGATATTCCCTTAGCAGGTCACCTGGGCCAGAACAAGACTTGGGACAGAATTGTCCCTCACTTTCACTGGCCCCACATGTCTGAAGACACCAAGGAGTTTTGTCGCTCCTGTGTAACCTGCCAGGCCAGTGGCAAGGCAGGTGGCACTACAAAGGCCCCCTGATACCACTACCTGTGGTGGGAGTTCCCTTTGAAAGGGTGGGGATTGACATTGTTGGTCCCATGGATCCCCAAACAGCATCTGGGCACAGGTTTATCCTGGTGGTAGTGGATCATGCCACCAGGTACCCAGAGGCTATTCCCCTTAGGACCACTACAGCACCTGTGGTGGCAAGGGCCCTCCTGGGAATTTTCTCAAGAGTGGGCTTCCCTAAGGAGGTTGTATCAGACAGGGGTGCTACCTTTATGTCTGGATACTTAAAAGCAATGTGGAAGGAGTGTGGAGTGACTTACAAGTTCACCACACCCTATCACCCACAATGCAATGGTTTAGTTGAGAGATTCAACAAAACCTTGAAGGGCATGATTAAAGGGCTCCCAGAAAAGCTTAGGCGAAGATGGGACATACTCTTGCCCTGCCTTTTATTTGCATACAGGCAGGTGCCTCAAAAGGGGGTTGGCAACAGCCCTTTTGAACTTTTGTTTGGTCACCCTGTCAGGGGTCCACTGTGCTTGGTGAAGGAAGGATGGGAGTTACCTCTCAAGCCCCCAAAGCAAGACATAGTGGACTACATACTTGGTCTCCGCTCCCGGATGGCTGAGTATATGAAAAAGGCAACTAAAAACCTTGAGGCTAGCCAGGAACTTCAAAAGGCCTGGCATGACCAAAAGGCTGTACTGACTGTTTACCAGCCAGGACAGAAGGTGTGGGTGTTGGAGCCAGTGGCCCCAGCAGCTCTCCAAGACAAATGGAGTGGACCCCATACAGTGCTTTAAATGGGAAAAAATAAGTGCAGGTACTCATTAAAATGAGCTAGAGGTGTAGTGAGGGGGCGGGGCTAGGGGCGGGGCTAAGGGCAAGACATGATGATACTTAACAACTTCTATATTAGTTGCAGCACATACCAAAACACATGAGAAATGTGTTTATATAAACAAAGCAGGTTAACTCATAACACAAAATGAAAGAGAAATGCAATAATATGTTAACATTTCCTTTTTTTGCAATAGTTGCACCTTCTTAATGTCATACTGTTAATTGCTGTTTGGCACAATACTATATATTTTTGAGCATGCGAGTAGGAAGAAACTGAAAATACCCCCACATCGCACCAAAGCTCTTATGGCACCAAGCACATGAAGCAACTCATCATGACCCTCCCCAGAAAATATCTCTTGTCTCTTCCATCAATCTATCCATTCATCCTTTCATCCTACCATTTACCTGCTGATGTCCACCATTTAACCTTTACATTCTATTGTCTATTCAGTCTTTAATCAATCATTCAGGTTTTCACCATTCCGTCTATCCATCCTTCATATCCAAACCTATCCATCCATCCATCTCCAAACCTATCCATTCATCCTTTCACTCATCCATCTCTTTATCCACCCTTTCCCTCATCCATCAATCCTTTCGCTCATCCATCCATCAACCCTTTCACTCCTTTATTCCATCCACCCTTTCACTCAATCCCTCCTTTCACTCATCCATCATCCACCCTTTCGTCCATCCTCCCTACCTATCATTCATTCATCCAATCTTTCACTTATCCACCCATCATCCGCCCTTTTATCCAATCATCCACCCTCTTTCACCCATGCATGCTTTCACTCATCCATCCATCTATTCATCCATCCATCCATCTATACATCCACCCTTGCTCACTCATCCATCCACTCACTCATCCACTCACCCACCCGCCAACCCTCCCTTTTACGTTATTTATGAATCTCTGTCGCCGAGCAGACATGTCCAAACAAAGTGCCACACATTTTCTTTAAAATACCTCCTGAGAGTGTTTTGATTCTCTCTCTCTTTCTTTCATTTTTTTCTTACAAAAACAGGCATACACACAAACATAGCAGACACACAAAAGACTCAGCTATGATAAAAGCCATCTTTTCTCTTCACCTACCATGGCTTTTTTAATTGCCACCAGGGCCGGACTGGCCGTAGCCTGATTGCCACTGCCTGGGAACTGACATGATTCCTGTGCTTGCAGGAGATAGTGTGAATGTGATTGACAGCACAGGGCCTGAATGGACCCTGCTCTGTCAAGCACAGCGTGATGGTGAGCACCCGGACATTATTCAAATGAGCCCTGCTGAATAGCTCAGCTGGGGCTCAGATCGGGGCTACAGAAGCGGCGCCTTAGCTGCCAGAGACACGTTTCACTCCTGCTCACCAGCACAGCCAATGAGCCTACCTTTTCATGTCATGAGTACCGGTACTCTCCGGGGCAGTAGAGAAGTGCCGGTACTCAGAGTGATAAATCAAAGAAGTGCCGGTACTCAGTACCGGTGAGTACCGGCCCATTTAAAGCACTGACCCCATACCATT
Organism: Calotriton arnoldi; assembly: GCA_963921515.1. NCBI lineage: Eukaryota > Metazoa > Chordata > Amphibia > Caudata > Salamandridae > Calotriton > Calotriton arnoldi. Next base: position 39,942 of record CAWUFW010024671.1, on the reverse strand, counting down.
GTTGAGCAGAAGGGTGAGGTTACCTACTTAATAGACCTAGGAACACCCAGGAGTCCCCACAGGGTTCTCCATGTCAACAGGTTAAAACCATATGTGGACAGGGCAGACATGGGCTTGCTCATGGCTACTGATGAGGGACAGGAGGAAGAGAGTGACCCACTCCCTGACCTGCTCTCACAGAACCCTGATGATGGGTCAGTGGATGGTGCAGCCTTGGCAGGCAGCCTCACTACCCAGCAGCAAACTGATTGTAGACAGGTGCTCAATCAGTTCAGACACATGTTCTCACTGACTCCAAGTCAGACCACCTGGTGCACTCATGAAGTGGACACTGGGGACAGTCTGCCTATTAAAAATAAGATTTATAGGCAACCTGACCATGTCAGGGACTGTATCAGGACAGAAGTCCAGAAAATGTTGGATTTGGGAGTTATTGAACCCTCAGATAGCCCTTGGGCTAGTCCAGTGGTCCTTGTGCCAAAACCTCACACCAGTGGTGGGAAAAGAGAGATGAGGTTTTGTGTGGACTACAGGGGTCTCAATGCAGTCACTAGGACTGATGCCCATCCAATACCGAGGGCAGATGAGCTAATAGACACTTTGGCATCAGCCAAGTATCTAAGCACATTTGACCTGACAGCTGGCTACTGGCAGATCAGACTAGCTGATGATGCAAAGCCAAAAATAGCATTCTCAACCCCTAGTGCGCATTATCAATTTGTGGTGATGCCCTTTGGTCTGAAGAATGCACCTGCCACTTTTCAGAGGTTGGTGAATACAGTCCTTACAGGTCTGGAAGCCTATAGTGCAGCATATCTAGATGATATTGCTGTCTTTAGCACCACCTGGGAGGATCACCTGGTCCACCTCAGAAATGTTTTACAGGCCCTGCAGAAAGCAGGCCTGACTATCAAGGCCACCAAGTGCCAGATAGGGCAGAGTCAGGTTGTGTACCTGGGCCACCTTGTGGGTGGAGGCCAGGTTCAACCCTTGCAGAGCAAGATCCAGACCATCATGGACTGGACTGCTCCAACTACCCAGACTCAGGTGAGAGCCTTCTTAGGCCTGACTGGGTACTATAGGAGATTTGTCAAGGGGTATGGATCAATAGTGACACCCCTGAATGACTTAACTTCCAAGAAAATGCCCAAAAGGTTCAGTGGACAGTTAGCTGTCAAAAGGCATTTGATGACCTGAAGCAGGCCATGTGCACTGCTCCCATTCTACAGAGTCCTGATTACTCCAAGAAGTTCATTGTTCAAACTGATGCATCTGAATTGGGGGTAGGGGCTGTACTGTCACAATTGAATGAAGAAGGTCAGGATCAGCCAGGAGCTTTCATTAGCAGAAGGCTGACCCCTAGAGAGAAACGTTGGTCAGCCATTGAGAGGGAGGCCTTTGCTGTGGTCTGGGCTCTGAAGAAGTTGAGGCCATACTTGTTTGGTACTCACTTCCTTGTTCAAACAGACCATAATCCCCTCTTATGGCTAAAACAAATGAAGGGTGAAAACCCCAAACTGCTTAGGTGGTCCATTTCCCTACAGGGGATGGACTTCACAGTGGAACATAGACCTGGGAGTAACCATGCCAATGCAGATGGACTCTCTAGGTACTTCCACTTAGAACATGAAGACTTAACTGGGCAAGGTTAGTTTAATGTCCCTACGTTTGGGGGGGTTGTGTAGGAGAGTAGGATCTGCTTCAAATGGGTACCCCCACTTTTTGCTGATGCTTTACTGTTTTTCGACCTTAGTCTGGCTGGGGCCCTGCTAATCAGAACCCCAGCCTAGCTGCTTCCTCTCTAAAATGGTTTCCATGTGCCTTAGGCACACCTCTGATTGGAATCTGGAGTGCCCTTATAAGTCCCTAGTATATGGTATACTATGTACCCAGGGCATAGGTACCTCAGAGGCCTACCAGGGGCTGCAGCATGTATTGTGCCACCCCTGGAAGGCCATCCAAACTGACACCACAGGTCTGCTACTGCAGCCTGGGTAAGGTGGTGCATGCACCCCTTACTGTGATATAGGCTACCTATATCACTATATACATACACACATATAAACCTATAAGTCACTCCTATGGCAGGCCTTATCAATCCTGAAGGCAGAGTGCGTGGTTCCTATGTGAGAGGGTGCCCCTGCATGAGCAGGGCCCCTCTGCAGCGTTCGGAGACCCTTCTCTGATGCTGTTTGTAGTGCAGCCTGACCATATACTCTTAAGCGCATTATAACCTCGCGTTAAATGCTAACTTTGGGATGGCTGCACGGAAACATGTAGTGTTTGGTGTCAAACATCTTGGAATACTACCCCCCGCCAGTTCTGGTGGCGGGGGTAGCATTCCACCCTTCTAGAGGGAAAGACATGTACACACCGGTATGCCCGATACTGACTTTCCAAGCCCTGGCATCACAAAATGGATGCCGCTGCCACAGACACGAGTCTGGACTCCTGCTGCTGACCGAAACTCCGGCAGGGGAGGCCTGGACAATAGGTTTCCTGTCCCAGGGAGGTGTGACCACCTCCCCAGACAGGATAGTGTGTATTGGGGCTGGGCGGGAGCACTCTCGGGTGCTTTGAAGTCCTGCACTGGGGGCACATTTGGTGTCCCTGTGCATACCCCAGTTCAAACCGGATCAGAGGCTTCCAGCCCCTGCTTTGGCACGAACTGGACAAAGGGAAAGGGGTGTAGCCACCCCTCTGCCCTGACCCACCCATAGGTGGGACCACAGAGTAAGTCCAACCCCTAAACTTAGTATAAGTATGGGACCCCAGTCCTTAGGACTTTAGATTATCCCTGGACGAAACTCTAACACAGAATCCTGGACCTTCGACGCTCTACTTAAAGATTAGAGGACAGAAGAATCTCCCTTGGGGTCAAGGAGTGACTCCCCTGCTTGGCAGGCACCAAAGAAGCAATTGTCCGGTCTGCATCGCTGAAGCTCCCGTTGGACGCCGAAGTCTTTGCATCACCAGAGGTAGATTTCCAGACTTCCCCGAGGCTGCCCTGAGCCCCAGCAAAGCTGAGGCCCGTAGCTGTCGTGGGTAACGTGGAACCGGGACCCCTGGACACCGCACGCATTTGCAAGTGCATCCTCTTTTGGGTTCCCATGAAGTCGTGCTTTGGGCTTCGAGTAGCCCCAGCCTCCAGCACCAACTGCACCGAAGATCACTGGCCTCCACTCCACGAGTGTCCTGTGAGCCAGCTCCACGTGCACCATCTCGAGGCTCCTTCGCGGTTGCTAGCCCGTTGGCTAATAGCCCTTCACGAAGGCCAATCTTTTTCTACTTGGGCTCCCTGGTTGCTCCAGGCTTGCCCTCACTTACCCTTGCTGGGTGAGTTTCTCAGACCTTGCTGGTTTGCACAATCGTCAATCTTCATCTTCATCAAGACTTGCCGTTGCCAAGGCTTGTTGGATCCAATCCGGTCGCCGATACCTCAGCACTCGACAGACATCGTGTACCAGCCCGAATGCTGCTCCTGGTCGCCGACAACACCTCCTGGACCTCGTGGCTGAAGAGTCAAGATGACTGTCAACCTACCTGAAGCACTCGACATCGGTGGGCATCTGCTCATCGCCTTCCTGGTCACTGGCTAGTGACCCAGACTCAGTCCCCTCTGCTTTCAGGTTCTTCAGATCTCCGATCCACCCTTGGATCCACCCGGACACTTTTCACTTGGTCGCCAGCAGCACTTTGCAGCAGATCGCCATTCAAATCGACGACGAAACCCGACCCCGAAAGGCACCTATGCACCCGGCTTCCCTGGGTGAGGTAACAAGAGTACTCCGGTGCTCCCGTGGGTAGAGACTCTAGAACGACCTAGTTCTCAAAGGGTTTGCTCCAAGTCCTTCTTTAAGTGTCCTTTTCTTTAAATTCCAAACCGCGACTTTCTCCATAGAAGTTAACGGCGATTCGCGGCTGTGTTACTACACTGCACGCGTCCCCCGTGGGTCCCCTGTGTCACTACCTTGGGTGGTTCCTTGTGGTCCAAGCACTTCTAGAGGCTCTAGGCCTAGTGTCTAGCTCAGTCGTGGTTCTTATACCACTTTATTGGTATATGGTTTGGTACGCCCCTAGGGCCCAAACGTGTATTTGTGCTATTACTGTGTTTAAATAACTTATAACTTATGTATTTCGAACTCTAGCCTCATAAAGAGACTAGAGGGGTGTGTTTAGTAATAAATACATATATTTTGAATATATACCTGGTGTGGTGCTCTTTCATTTGGTCACTCAAGAGATTATAGACTGGTAAAACAAGCTGCTTTACATTCCTTCAAGACGTAGCCTGAAGGCTGCTCTCCATAGCTACCACTAGGATAGCTTTCAATAAAGGTTGTCTTTAACCTATCTCCAATAAGGGGTTGTTTGGACTGGTGCAAGGTGCCCACTATAATTAGTGGACAGCATATGCCAGGCCAACTTCTCACATAGCCCAGGTCACGAGAACCATTTGCACTGAAGATTGTGAGCCTACACTCCACGAGTGTTCCGTGGGCCCACTTCTTGCATTTCCGCTCGAGGCTCCTTCGCGATCCCTGGTCCGTCAACTGGTGGGTCCCTGTGAAGGCAACTCTGATTTTCATTGGGCGTTTCTGGTTGCTCCAGATGTGCCCTATCTCTCCACCAAGTGGTGAGTCCCTCAGATCTTGCTGGTCTGCTCCGAAGCATCTTTCTCCTTTCCACGTGGGTTGCTGTTGCCAAGGCTTGTTGTGTTCAATCCGGACACCAACACTGCAGCACTCAACATCCTTTGTGGGACAGCTCGAATCCAGCTCCGGGTCATCGTCGACGCCTCCTGGTCCTCGTGGCTGAAGAGTCAAGCTTCACCTCTTTCACCTGAAGCACCCAACATCGGTGGGCATTCGACTATCGTGCCCCTGGTCACTGGCAAGTGACCCTGACTCTGTCCCCTCTGCTTTCAGGTTCTTCTCTCCTCCGATCCAGGCTTGGATCTCTTTGGACACTTCGCATCTTCCCGGCAGCAGCACTTCGTGGCAGGCTGCCATTGAAAACGACAACGCGACCCGACCCGACACCATTTGACACCTATGCACCCGGCTTCCGTGGGTGAGGTAATTCGAGTACTCCGGTACTCCCGTGGGTGTTGACCCTAGAACTGTCTAAGTCCAAGAGGGATTGGTCCTAGTCCATTTCTAAGTGTCCCTAAACTCTAAAACGATAACCGCGACTTTCCCATAGACTTTATTGGAGCTCGCGGCTGTGTTCACACACTGCACACAGCCCCCATGGGTCCCCTTTGTCACTACCTTGGGTGGTTCCTTGGGGTCCCAGCGATTCTACAGGTTCTAGGCCTTGTGTCTACTTAAGTCGTGGTTCTTATACCACTTTCTTAATATATGGTTTGGTACGCCCCTAGGACTAATCGTATATTGTGCTATTTTACTGTGCTATTCGACTTGTGAATTGTGTACTTTCACCTCTAGCCTCATAAAGAGACTAGTGGGTTGTGTTTAGTAATAAATACATATATTTTATATATATACATGGTGTGGTTCTCCTTTCATTTGGTCATTCATGAGGTTATAACTGGTAATACAATAGCTTAACACTCCTTCAAGACTTAGCCTGAAGGCTGCTCTCCATAGCTACCACTAGGATAGCTTTCAATAAAGGTTGTCTTTAAACCTATCATCAATAAAGGTCGATTGGACTGGTGCAAGGTGCCCACTATAACTAGTGAACAGCATATACCAGGCCAACTTCTCACATTGGTGTGCAGCGGTTGGATTAAAGCTTGCCTTGTTTTACCAGATAATCTCAAGTGTGTGACTAACTGAAAACCACTAAAGGTACCTGAGGTACATATAAATTCAAGCTTAGAGATACAGTAAGTTCTACTGAACTTAGAGTTGTGTGTCAAGGGCTTAGCACACCCTTTCTACAACTCAAGAGAGTTTAGTAGGCCACACTAGAGTAGGTAGTGCATACACCACACCTCACTAGTGATGTCTTCAAGGCCAGGAACCAGTGGGTCCCTGCCAGAAGCCAGTGGGCTTCTACCCTCCAAGTATGTCAACCTCCCATTCTTGGAATTGAGAGAATTGTGCAAGACTAGGAAGCTGAAGACAGGCAAAAGTGCCAACACCCAACGTCTCATAGAGATGCTTCTGTTGGATGATCTCAGAAGACCCCCAGGGTCTGAAGGGGCAGGCAGAGAGGGTGGGGCAGAAGATGAGGAAGGGATCAGGGGTGAAGAAACCCAGGATCTGCCCTCTGAAACTGGCCAGGAAGATGACAATGATCTTGACCTGGAAAATCCAGCTCCTCCTGCAGATGAGGAGGAGGACCAGAATGGCCTCCTCTTTGTCCAACCAGGAAGAGTTGTCAGTGTGCCTAGAAGGGCCAGATCTCCTTCTCAGGAGTCTGACCATTCTGACACCTCAGTAGGGACCTCTGTTTCCTCTCATAGGAGGGAATTCTCTCATGAAAGGAAAAAGAGACTGCTCCACTATGAAGAAGCTCAGCTTAGGATCAGAAGAGAGCAGTTGGCTATAGACAGGGAGTCCCTAGAGCTTCATAGACAAAGAAGAAAGTTGAGACTAGAGTCCCATGGTGGCAGCAACTTCCCTAGTGTTAGGGAAAGGTCTTATGACCATAGAAACCTAAACAAGATTGTCCCTCCCTACCAGAGTGGGGATGACATCCACAAGTGGATAACTGCACTTGAGAGGGCCTGTAAGGTACAGAGGGTCCCTCAGGAGCAGTGGGCAGCAATCTTGTGGCTCTCCTTTGCAGACAAAGGTAGAGACAAGCTCCTCACTGTAAGAGAAGAGGATGCTGATGATTACCAAGTCCTGAAGAGTGCCCTGATAGATGGGTTTGGCCTAACCACTGAGCAATACAGGTTAAAGTTCAGAGATACCCAAAAGGCACAGACACAGGACTTGGTGGACTTTGTAGATTGTGCTACCAAGGCTCTGGAAGGCTGGTTACTTGGCAGTAAGGTGTGTGACTACAAAGGATTGTATAATTTAATCATGAGGGAGCAGATTCTTAATAACTGTCAGAATCAGTTGCTACATCAGTACCTGGTTGACTCTGATCTGACCTCTCCCCAAGAATTGGGTAAGAAGGCAGACAAATGGGTCAGAACCAGGGTGAAGCATAAGGTACAGAACCAAGGTGGTGACCAGAAGAAGCAAGATTCCAAAAACTCTGACAAGGGTGGGGAAAAGGGTAAAGACCAGAAGTCTTCTCAAGGTCCCGAAAAATCTGCATCTGGTGGGGAATCCCAATCTACTAAAGGAAAAAGCCAAAAGAAGCATTGGTGCAAAGTCTGTAAGCAAAAGACTCACTGGACCAGTGATTGCACCAAGGCCAAAGACTCTAATCCAGCCACCATTGCCCCTAAGGCAACTGTTCCCCCTAGTCCAGCTACAAATGGTGGTGGAAATACTCAGAATAAGGGTTTAGTAGGGTTGACCCTGGGTACTGAGATGGGCTCTAACCTAGTCAGAGTGCCAACTCAGGCTGTCCTAGTCTGTGATGGGGGTATGGATATGTCCCCCTTTGTGAGTCCCAATAATTTGGGCAAATACAGACAGCAGCCTTTAATTAATGGAAGAGAGGCTTTGGCATTCAGGGACACAGGAGCAAGTGTCACCATGGTGACAAAAGATCTTGTGGATCCTGGGCAGATTATACTTGGTGAAATGTACCAAGTGACCAATGCTAGCAATGTCAGAACAGACCATTTTCTGGCAGTTGTTAACTTCTCCTGGGGAGGGGTAACTGGCCTTAAGACGGTTGTGGTGAGTGCAGACCTACCAGTTGAATGCTTGCTTGGCAATGATCTTGAAACCTCAGCTTGGGCAGAGGTGGAGCTCAGGAAACATGCAGAAATGCTAGGGATCCCTGGACATGTCTTTGCTGTGACTAGGTCACAGGCAAAAATGTCAAAAGCTGAACAGGCCCTGGATTCTGGAATAATGGACCAGGTGCCTCCCAAGAGGAGGAGCAATAGGGTTAAGGCAGTGCCTTCCCCCTTGGCCAGGAAGAAGATCAGTCTTTTGAGGAAGATGATCTCAGGCCTGAAGAAGGAACTGTCCCAGAGGAGCTTGAACCTGATCAGGTTGAGTTCTTGGGGACAGGGGGCCCTTCCAGGGCAGGTCTGAGCCAGGAGCAGCTGAACTGCCCCTCTCTTGAACCCCTCAGACAGCAAGCTGCTGCTGAGGCTGCTGGGAATGCTAGTGGCACACATAAGATGTATTGGGATAATGGACTCCTGTACTCAGAGAGTAGAGACCCCAAGCCTGGGACAGCCAGGAGGTTGGTTATACCTCTGAAGTTCAGGGGCTTCCTATTGACACTAGCCCATGATATTCCTTTAGCAGGTCACTTGGGCCAGAACAAGACTTGGGACAGAATTGTCCCTCACTTTCACTGGCCCCACATGTCTGAAGACACCAAGGAGTTTTGTTGTTCCTGTGTAACCTGCCAAGCCAGGGGGAAGGCAGGTGGCACCACAAAGGCCCCCTGATACCACCACCTGTGGTGGGTGTTCCCTTTGAGAGGGTGGGGATTGACATAGTTGGTCCCATGGATCCCCAAACAGCATCTGCGCACAGGTTTATCCTGGTGGTGGTGGACCATGCCACCAAGTACCCAGAAGCCATTCCCCTTAGGACCACTACAGCACCTGTGGTGGCAAGGGCCCTCCTGGGAATTTTCTCAAGAGTGGGCTTTCCTAAGGAGGTAGTATCTGACAGAGGTACAAACTTTATGTCCAGTTACTTAACTGCAATGTGGAAGGAGTGTGAAGTGACTTATAAGTTCACCACACCCTATCACCCACAATGCAATGGTATAGTTGAGAGATTCAACAAAACCTTGAAGGGCATGGAAGGGCAAGATGGCTGCTGACTGACCTCAATGAGAGCTGCTGCCAGGTCTCTCCTCTCTGCTAGTGATTAGAATGCGTTTACAGATAAAAATTTGAAAAAAACATCCGCACTGGCGCTTACCTTTGGCTGGTATGAGGCTGCTGGACATTGGTTATTTGTTAAAAACCAGATCGTTTTCCGCTGTAATTTGCTCCTTATCACGCGGTTTCTGGCGCTGCTCCTATACTCCTCGTGCGGACCGCTGTTGGCTTACAAGGAATATGGCTCCAAAAACTGATAAGGCTGCTAAGGCTCCCAACCTCCCCGGGGTGTGGGTGCCAGTGTTGGAGGAGCGGCCGGAGCTCCGGGCGCCAACATTATCAAAACTGCTAATTCCGCTTTACGCTCAGCAAGGGGTCCGATTCACTCACGGCGTGGCGGACAGTCCAAGAGAGCAGATGGCAGCGGGAAAGACGCCAGTGTCTCTGACGAGAGTCGGCTTCCCCAGCAACTGTGGAAGTCGCGCTAAGGCAGATAACGGTGGTTGAAGCCTTCTCTCTGGTCCCGTCCACCGATCCCGCTGCCATCACTCAGGTGGCGGATAACATCATAAATCTTCCGCTGGCAGGAACGGAGGCCCCCGAGGATGACGAGGATAACGAACACCACGTAGAGCTGCATGCAGAAACCGGACAGGAGCAGGGCTTGCCAGCGGATCGGATCCTGTCTACAATGGACCCACAGGTAAACTACTTGAGCTCTATGGCTGCGAATCCTGGGGACTCAGAATTGGCAAACTCAGATGCCCCTGATCTGGTTACAGAGGGTGCCTCTGAAGGTGATAACTTGTCAGGGCCCCTCACAGTTACCACGAACAAAGTAATGATGAATGGCAAGCACAGAGCTAAAGTTACCAGTGGAGTTAACAGCAACCCCCTCGCGCTGTATTAACTCAATGTGTCCCCTCGTCAGAACCCACAAGTAAAGGCAAAGGCAAAGCTAAGGGCCCTGAACTGATCCATGGATCTCCCGAGGGGGATCAGTTTTATTCACTCAATGACGATTCAGAGTCACTGGCTTCGAGTGATGTTATTTCTTCAGAAGAGACTGACACCGGAGGATCCTCCACTGTGCTTAAAAACTGTCGCACAAAGGCCGTTTTTTCAAAACACAGATCAAGATCCAGAAGGAGCCCGGCTAAATTTGATGCGGCCGCAGCAAGAAAGCTGGAATGGGATTATGCAGCTACTAGCCAGGTTTATGATACTGATGCGCAGGCTGGATCCGGTGGCTCAACAGCCCCCTGGTCCATCAACTCCGCCAACGCTAGACCTAGTTTACTCCACATTAAAACAGCTGCAGGGGGAGGCAAGAATGGAAAGTAAAAGATCACATCAGGCTACCAAAAACCTACAAATTTCCATCCGTAAGGTCAATAAGCTTTGCACAGAAATAGCAGAGAGAGTTACTCATGTGGAGGATAGAACAGTGGCGCTGGAAGAGGAGGTTGCAAAAATACAGGAGTCCATTGATTTGCATGAGAAACAATCCACTGATGTAGCCTGGAAACTCGAAGATTTCGAGAACCGCCAACGGCGGAACAACGTTCGCCTACTGGGCATTGCCGAAAATGCAGAAGGGAGTAACATAATGGCCTTTGTGGTGTCTCTGCTAAAAGGTGCACTCCCGGAGCTTGCCCACTGGAACTGGGAAATGGAAGTTCAACGGGCTCATCGCTTCCCTATGGTGCAGAGAAGAAACAATGTGAGCAGGCATGATGAACAACCGAGAGCCATTCTGATTTATATCGGAAACTTTCTTCTCAGACAGGCTATAATAGATATGGTCAGACCCAATTCCAAACGGACATTTGATGGACATACCTTCTTCGCCCGCCCTGACTTCTGTCATGTTACTGTTGAACGCCGGAGGAGGCTTCGACAGATGATATCTGCGTTTCAGGGGGTGGGTTCTGAAGCATATTTATTATTCCCCGCCCGCCTTAAAGTTATTACGAATGGGCGGGTACGAATGCTGTCATCAGAGGTAAAAGCTCAAGAATTCCTGGCAGAGCTGAAGGATGTAGGAGGGCGGGGGGCCTCTGGACGATAAGGCGATTGGGATTTACAGGATGGCTGGGGGCTGTATTGATTTCTATTCCTCTCTGCCTGACCAATGCCATAGAGCTTTGTATTTCTTAAGTAGTGGCACCTGTTGTTTGATGCACACTTTTTTGAATCTGGGATGTTGGGTCGGGTGGGCCTCCTCTCTGGTTAAAATGGGGTTATTTTTTTTTTTCTTTTTCTTTATTGAAGGCAGAGGGTGCAGAGTCTTGGTGGCAGCTCGAGACGTGAGATTGGTAGCCACACATAGGTCATGGGTGACCTATTTGCCTGTTTGGGTGGTAGGGGAGGGTGGGTTGGGGGGTATGGGTTCTGGGGGTGGGGGTGGGGGGTTGGGGCGGGGTCATCAGGGTGGTAGGCTTCAGCACAGCACAAAACATTGTTTGAGGAATTTTTCAGATACTAGCTGTGAGAAGTTGGCCTGGCATTTGCTGTCCACTAAATATAGTGGGCACCTTGCACCAGTCCAAACAACCCCTTATTGGAGATAGGTTAAAGACAACCTTTATTGAAAGCTATCCTAGTGGTAGCTATGGAGAGCAGCCTTCAGGCTAAGTCTTGAAGGAATGTAAAGCAGCTTGTTTTACCAGCCTATAATCTCGTGAGTGACCAAATGAAAGAGGACCACACCAGGTATATATTCAAAATATATGTATTTATTGCTAAACACACCCCTCTAGTCTCTTTATGAGGCTAGAGTTCAAAGTACATAAGTTATAAGTTAGTTATCTACAGTAATAGCACAAATACACGTTTGAGCCCTAGGGGCGTACCAAACCATATACCAATAAAGTGGTATAAGAACCACGACTGAGCTAGACACAGGGCCTAGAGCCTGTAGAAGTGCTTGGACCACAAGGAACCACCCAAGGTAGTGACACAGGGGACCCACGGGGGATGAGTGCAGAATAAGAACACAGCCGCGAATCGCCGTTGACTTCTATGGGGAAAGTCGCGGTTGGAATTTTAAAGAAAAGGGACACTTAGAGGAGGGCTTGGAGCAAACCCTTTGAGAACTAGGTTGTTCTAGTGTCAATGCCCACGGGAGCACCAGAGTACTCGAGTTACCTCACCCAGGGGAGCCGGGTGCATAGGTGTCTTTCGGGGTCGGGTTTCGTCGTCGTTTTCAATGGCGATCTGCTGCAAAGTGCTCCTGGCGGCCAAGTCGAAAGTGTTCGGGTGGATCCAAAGGTGGATCGAAGATCTGAAGAACCTGAAAGCAGAGGGGACAGAGTCTGGGTCACTAGCCAGTGACCAGGAGGGCGATGAGCAGATGCCCACCGATGTCGAGTGCTTCAGGTAGGTTGACGGTCGTCTTGACTCTTCAGCCACGAGGTCCAGGAGGTGTCGATGACAACCAGGAGCTGGATTCGAGCTGTCCCATGACGTCTGTCGATTGCAGGTGATTGGATCCAACAAGCCTTGGCAACGGCAAGTCTCGTGGAAATGGAAGAAGGACGATGGTGCAGACCAGCAAGGTCTGTGGGACTCACCCAGCAAGGGTAAGTCAGGGCACGCCTAGAGCAACCAGGGAGCCCAAGCAGAAGAAGATTGGCCTTTGGGAGGGCCTACTAGCCAACGGACTAGCGACCGCGAAGGAGCCTCGAGTCGACGCACGTGGAGCTGGCTCACAGGACACTCGTGGAGGCCAGTGATCTTCGGTGCAGTCGGTGCTGGAGGCTAGGGCTACTGGGAGCCCAAAGCACAACTTCGTGGGAGACCCAGAAGAGGATGCACTTGCAAATGCGATCGGTGTCCAGGGGTCACGGTTCCACGTTACCCACGACAGCTACGGGCCTCAGCTTTGCTGGGGACTCAGGGCAGCCTCGGGAAGTCTGGAAATCCACCTCTAGTGATGCAAAGACTTCGGCGTCCGGCGGGAGCTTCAGCGATGCAGACCGGACAATTGCTTCTTTGGTGCCTGCCAAGCAGGGGAGTCACTCCTTGACCCCAAGGGAGATTCTTCAGTCCTCTAATCTTGAAGTAGAGCGTCGAAGGTCCAGGATTCTGTGTCAGAGTTTCACCCAGGTTAATCTAAAGTCCTAAGGACTGTGGTCCCATACTTATACTAAGATAGGGGGTTGGACATACTCTGGGGACCCACCTATGGGAGGGTCAGGGCAGAAGGGTGGTTACACCCCTTTCCCTTTGTCCAGTTTCATGCCAGAGCAGGGGCTGGAAGCCCCTGAGCCGGTTTGAACTGGGGTATGCACAGGGACACCAAATGTGCCCCCAGTGCAGGACTTCAAAGCACCAGAGAGTGCTCCCGCCCAGCCCCAATACACACTATCCTGTCTGGGGAGGTGGTTACACCTCCCTGGGACAGGAAACCTATTGTCTAGGCCTCCCCTGCCGGAGTTTCGGTCAGCAGCAGGAGGCCAGACTCGTGTCTGTGGCAGCGGCATCCATTTTGTGATGCCAGGGCTCTGGAAAGTCAGTACCGGGTATACCGGTGTGTACATGTCTCTCCCTCTAGAAGGGTGGAATGCTACCCCCGCTGCCAGAACTGGCGGGGGGTAGTATTCCAAGATGTTTGACACCAAACACGACATGTTTCCGTGCAGCCATCCCAAAGTTAGCATTTAACGCGAGGTTATAATGCGCTTAAGAGTATATGGTCGGGCTGCACTACAAACAGCATCAGAGAAGGGTCTCCGAACGCTGCAGAGGGGCCCAGCTCATGCAGGGGCACCCTCTCACATAGGAACCACGCACTCTGCCTTCAGGATTGATAAGGCCTGCCATAGGTGTGACTTATAGGTTTATATGTGTGTATGTATGTAGTGATATAGGTAGCCTATATCACAGTAAGGGGTGCATGCACCACCTTACCCAGGCTGCAGTAGCAGACCTGTGGTGTCCTTTTGGCTGGCCTTCCAGGGGTGGCACAATATATGCTTCAGGCCCTGGCAGGCCTCTGAGGTACCTATGCCCTGGGTACATAGTATACCATATACTAGGGACTTACAAGGGCACTCCAGATTCCAATCAGAGATGTGCCTAGGGCACATGGAAACCATTTTAGAGAGGAAGCAGCTAGGCTGGGGTTCTGATTAGCAGGGCCCCAGCCAGACTAAAGTCGAAAAACAGTGAAGCATCAGCAAAAAGTGGGGGTACCCATGTGAAGCAGATCCTACTCTCCTACACAACCCCCCCAAACGTAGGGACATTAAACTAACCTTGCCCAGTTAAGTCTTCATGTTCTAAGTGGAAGTGCCTAGAGAGTCCATCTGCATTGGCATGGTTACTCCCAGGTCTATGTTCCACTGTGAAGTCCATCCCCTGTAGGGAAATGAACCACCTAAGCAGTTTGGGGTTTTCACCCTTCATTTGTTTTACCCATAAGAGGGGCTTATGGTCTGTTTGAACAAGGAAGTGAGTACCAAACAAGTATGGCCTCAACTTCTTCAGAGCCCAGACCACAGCAAAGGCCTCCCTCTCAATGGCTGACCAACGTTTCTCTCTAGGGGTCAGAATTCTGCTAATAAAAGCTACTTGCTGATCCTGACCTTCATCATTCAATTGTGACAGTACAGCCCCTACCCCCAATTCAGATGCATCTGTTTGGACAATGAACTTCTTGGAGTAATCAGTACTCTGTAGAATGGGAGCAGTGCACATGGCCTGCTTTAGGTCATCAAATGCCTTTTGACAGTTAACTGTCCACTGAACCTTTGGGGCATTTTCTTGGAAGTTAAGTCATTCAGGGGTGTCACTATTGATCCATACCCCTTGACAAATCTCCTATAGTACCCAGTCAGGCCTAAGAAGGCTCTCACCTGAGTCTGGGTAGTTGGAGCAGTCCAGTCCATGATGGTCTGGATCTTGCTCTGCAAGGGTTGAACCTGGCCTCCACCCACAAGGTGGCCCAGGTACACAACCTGACTCTGCCCTATCTGGCACTTTGTGGCCTTGATAGTGAGGCCTGCTTTCTGCAGGGCCTGCAAAACATTTCTGAGGTGGACCAGGTGATCCTCCCAGGTGGAGCTAAAGACAGCAATATCATCTAGATATGCTGCACTATAGGCTTCCAGACCTGTAAGGACTGTATTCACCAACCTCTGAAAAGTGGCAGGTGCATTCTTCAGACCAAAGGGCATCACCACAAATTGATGATGCCCACTAGGGGTTGAGAATGCTGTCTTTGGCTTTGCATCATCAGCTAGTCTGATCTGCCAGTAGCCAGCTGTCAGGTCAAATGTGCTTAGATACTTGGCTGAGGCCAAAGTGTCTATTAGCTCATCTGCCCTAGGTATTGGATGGGCATCAGTCCTAGTGACTGCATTGAGACCCCTGTAGTCCACACAAAACCTCATCTCTCTTTTCCCACCATTGGTGTGAGGTTTTGGCACAAGGACCACTGGACTAGCCCAAGGGCTATCTGAGGGTTCAATAACTCCCAAATCCAACATATTCTGGACTTCTGTCCTGATACAGTCCCTGACATGGTCAGGTTGCCTATAAATCTTATTTTTAATAGGCAGACTGTCCCCAGTGTCCACTTCATGAGTGCACCAGGTAGTCTGACTGGGTGTCAGTGAGAATATGTGTCTGAACTGATTGAGCACCTGTCTGCAATCAGTTTGCTGCTGGGAAGTGAGGCTGCCTGCCAAGGCTACACCATCCACTGACCCATCATCAGGGTTCTGTGAGAGCAGGTCAGGGAGTGGGTCACTCTCTTCCTCCTGTCCCTCATCAGTAGCCATGAGCAAGCCCATGTCTGCCCTGTCCACATATGGTTTTAACCTGTTGACATGGAGAACCCTGTGGGGACTCCTGGGTGTTCCTAGGTCTACTAAATAGGTAACCTCACCCTTCTGTTCAACAATGGTATGGGGTCCACTCCATTTGTCTTGGAGAGCTGCTGGGGCCACTGGCTCCAACACCCACACCTTCTGTCCTGCCTGGTAAACAGTCAGTACAGCCTTTTGGTCATGCCAGGCTTTTTGAAGTTCCTGGCTAGCCTCAAGGTTTTTAGTTGCCTTTTTCATGTACTCAGCCATCCTGGAGCGGAGACCAAGTACATAGTCCACTATGTCTTGCTTTGGGGGCTTGAGAGGTAACTCCCATCCTTCCTTCACCAAGCACAATGGACCCCTGACAGGGTGACCAAACAAAAGTTCAAAAGGGCTGTAGCCAACCCCCTTTTGAGGCACCTCCCTGTATGCAAATAAAAGGCAGGGCAAGAGTATGTCCCATCTTCGCCTAAGCTTTTCTGGGAGCCCTTTAATCATGCCCTTCAAGGTTTTGTTGAATCTCTCAACTAAACCATTGCATTGTGGGTGATAGGGTGTGGTGAACGTATAAGTCACTCCACACTCCTTCCACATTGCTTTCAAGTATCCAGACATAAAGTTAGCCCCCCTGTCTGATACAACCTCCTTAGGGAAGCCCACTCTTGAGAAAATTCCCAGGAGGGCTCTTGCCACCACAGGTGCTGTAGTGGTCCTAAGGGGAATAGCCTATGGGTACCTGGTGGCATGATCCACTACCACCAGGATAAACCTGTGCCCAGATGCTGTTTGGGGATCCATGGGACCAACAATGTCAATCCCCACCCTTTCAAAGGGAACCCCCACCACAGGTAGTGGTATCAGGGGGCCTTTGTAGTGCCACCTGCCTTGCCACTGGCCTGGCAGGTTACACAGGAGCGACAAAACTCCTTGGTGTCTTCAGACATGTGGGGCCAGTGAAAGTGAGGGACAATTCTGTCCCAACTCTTGTTCTGGCCCAGGTGACCTGCTAAGGGAATGTCATGGGCTAGGGTCAATAGGAAGCCCCTGAACTTCAGAGGTATAACCAACCTCCTGGTGGCACCAGGCTTGGGGTCTCTACACTCTGAGTACAAGAGTCCATCATCCCAATACACAGTATGGGGACCACTAGCTTTCCCAGCAGCCTCAGCAGCAGCTTGCTGTCTGAGGGGTTCAAGAGAGGGGCAGCTCTGCTGCTCCTGGCTCAGATCTGCCCTGGAAGGGCCCCCTGTCCCCAAGAACTCAACCTGGTCAGGTTCAAGCTCCTCTGGGACAGTTCCTTCCTCAGGACTGAGATTATCCCCCTCAAGAGACTGATCTTCCTTCTGAGCCAAGGGGAAGGCACTGCCTTTACCCTACTACTCCTCTTCTTGGAGGGCACTTGGTCCATTATTCCAGAATCCAAGGCCTGTTCAGTGTTAGACATTTTGGCTTGTGACCTGGTCACAGCAAACACATCTGCAGGGATGCCCAGCATTTCTGCATGGGTCCTGAGCTCCACTTCTGCCCAAGCTGAAGTTTCTAAATCATTGCCAAGGAAGCATTCAACGGGTAGGTCTGCACTTACCACAACCTTCTTAAGGCCAGTTACCCCTCCCCAGGAGAAGTTAACAACTGCCAGAGTATGGTCTGTTCTGACGTTGCTAGCATTGGTCACTTGGTACATTTCACCAAGTATAATCTGCCCAGGATTCACAAGGTCTTGTGTCACCATGGTGACACTTGCCCCTGTGTCCCTAAATGCCAAAGCCTCTTTTCCATTGATTAAGGGCTGTTGCCTGTACTTGCCCAGATTACTGGGACTCACAGAGGAGGTCACACCCATGCCTCCATCACAGACTAGGACAGCCTGAGTGAGTTCTCTGACTAGGTCAGAGCTCATCTCCTTACCCAGGGTCAACCCTACTAAACCCTTGGCTTGTGTAGTCCCACCACCAATTGTAACTGCACTAGGGGGAGCAGGTGCCTTAGGGGCATTGGTGGGGGCTGGAGTAGAGTCTTTGGACTTGGTGCAATCACTGGTCCAGTGGGTCTTTTGTTTACAGACCTTGCACCATGGTTTCTTTTGGCCTCTTCCCTTGTTAGACTGTGAATCCCCACCTGAAGAAGATTTTGGGGGCCTTGTGAAGACTTTTGGTCTTTACCCTTCTCCCCACCCTTATCAGAGTTTTTCGAATCTTGCTTCTTAGGGTCACCACCTTGGTTCTGTACCTTCTGCCTCACCCTGGTCCTGACCCATTTGTCTGCCTTCTTTCCCAATTCTTGGGGAGAGGTCAGATCAGAGTCCACCAGGTGCTGATGCAACAGCTGATTTTGACAATTATTAAGGATCTGCTCCCTCATGATAAGATTGTACAATCCTGTGAAGTCACATACCTTACTGCCCAATAACCAACCTTCCAGAGCCTTGGCAGAACAATCAACAAAGTCCACCCAGTCTTGAGTCTATGCCTTTTGGGTATCTCTGAACTTTAACCTGTATTGTTCAGTGGTTAGGCCAAACCCATCAATCAGAGCACTCTTCAAGACTGTGTATTTATCAGCATCCTCCTCTTTAACAGTGAGGAGCTTATCTCTACCTTTGTCTGCAAAGGAGAGCCACAAGATTGCTGCCCACTGCTCCTGAGGGACCCTCTGTACTTTACAGGCCCTCTCCAGTGCAGTTATCCATTTGTGGATGTCATCCCCACTCTGGTAGGGAGGGACAATCTTGCTCAGGTTTCTATGGTCATAAGACCTTTCCCTATCTCTGGGGAAATTGCTGCCACCATGGGACTCTAGTCCCATCTTTTTCTCTCTTTGTAGAGATATAGGGACTCCCTGTCTATAGCCAACTGCTGTTTTCTGAGTTCAAGCTGGGCTTGCTCATACTCAATCAGTCTCTTTCTCCTGTCATGAGAGGATTCTCTCCTATGAGAGGAGACAGAGGTCCCTATTGAGGTGTCAGAGTGGTTAGACTCCTGAGAAGGAGATCTAGACCTTCTGGGCACACTCACAATTCTTTCTGGGGGACAAAGGGGAGGTCATTCTGATCCTCCTCCTCCTCCACAGGAGGAATTGGGATTTCCAGGTCAAGGTCATTTTCACCTTCCTGGCCAGTTTCAGAGGGGGGCCTGGGTTTCTTCACCCCTGACCCCTTCCTCATCTTCTGCCCCACCCTCTCTGCCTACCCCTTCAGACCCTAGGGGCCTACTGAGATCATCAGCCAGTAACACCTCCCTGAGGTGTTGGGTGCTTCAGCTTCCTAGTATTGCATAATGCTCTCAATTCCAAGAATGGGAGTTTATCATACTTGGAGGGAAGAAGCCCACTGGCTTCTGGCAAGGACTCACTGGGTCCTGGCTTTGAAGACATTACTAGTGAGGTGTGGTGTATGCACTACCTACTCTAGTGTGGCCTACTAAACTCTCTTGAGTTGTAGAAAGGGTGTGCTATCCCTTAACACACAACTCTAAGTTCAGTAGAACTTACTGCATACTAAGCTTGATTTATATGTACCTTAGGTACCCTTAGTGGTTTTCAGTTAATCAATTCAATTGAGATTATCTGGTAAAACAATAGCAAGCTGGAATCCCACACGCTGCACACCAATGTGAGAAGTTGGCCTGGCATTTGCTGTCCACTAATTATAGTGGGCACCTTGCACCAGTCCAAACAACCCCTTATTGGAGATAGGTTGAAAGCTATCCTAGTGGTAGCTATGGAGAGCAGCATTCAGGGTAAGTCTTGAAGGAATGTAAGTCAGCTTGTTTTACCAGTCTATAATCTCTTGAGTGACCAAATGAAAGAGGACCATACCAGGTATATATTCAAAATATATGTATTTATTGCTAAACACACCCCTCTAGTCTCTTTATGAGGCTAGAGTTCGAAGTACATAAGTTATAAGTTAGTTATCTACAGTAATAGCACAAATACACGTTTGAGCCCTAGGGGCGTACCAAACCATATACCAATAAAGTGGTATAAGAACCACGACTGAGCTAGACACAGGGCCTAGAGCCTGTAGAAGTGCTTGGACCACAAGGAACCACCCAAGGTAGTGACACAGGGGACCCACGGGGGACGCGTGCAGTGTAAGAACACAGCCGCGAATCGCCGTTGACTTCTATGGGGAAAGTCGCGGTTGGAATTTTAAAGAAAAGGGACACTTAGAGGAGGACTTGGAGCAAACCCTTTGAGAACTAGGCTGTTCTAGTGTCAATACCCACGGGAGCACCGGAGTACTCGAGTTACCTCACCCAGGGGAGCCGGGTGCATAGGTGTCTTTCGGGGTCGGGTTTTGTCGTCGTTTTCAATGGCGATCTGCTGCAAAGTGCTGCTGGCGGCCAAGTCGAAAGTGTTCGGGTGGATCCAAAGGTGGATCGAAGATCTGAAGAACCTGAAAGCAGAGCGGACAGAGTCTGGGTCACTAGCCAGTGACCAGGAGGGCGATGAGCAGATGCCCACTGATGTCGAGTGCTTCAGGTAGGTTGACGGTCGTCTTGACTCTTCAGCCACGAGATCCAGGAGGCGTCGACGATGACCAGGAGCTGGATTCGAGCTGCTGCAGGACGTCTGTCGATTGCAGGGGTGTCGGTGACCGGATTGGACCCAACAAGCCTTGGCAACGGCAAGTCTCATGGAAATGGAAGAAGGACAATGGTGCAGACCAGCAAGGACTGTGGGACTCACTCAGCAAGGGTAAGTCAGGGCACGCCTGGAGCAACCAGGGAGCCCAAGCAGAAGAAGATTGGCCTTCGGGAGGGCCTACTAGCCAACGGACTAGCGACCGCAAAGGAGCCTCGAGTCGACGCACGTGGAGCTGGCTCACAGGACACTCGTGGAGTGGAGGCCAGTGATCTTCGGTGCAGTCGGTGCTGGAGGCTGGGGCTACTTGAAGCCTAAAGCACAATTTCATGGGAGACCCAGAAGAGGATGCACTTGCAAATGCGATTGGTGTCCAGGGGTCACGGTTCCACGTTACCCACGACAGCTATGGGCCTCAGCTTTGCTGGGGACTCAGGGCAGCCTCGGGGAAGTCTGGAAATCCACCTCTGGTGATGCAAAGACTTCGGCGGCTGGCGGGAGCTTCAGCGATGCAGACCGGACAATTGCTTCTTTGGTGCCTGCCAAGCAGGGGAGTCACTCCTTGACCCCAAGGGAGATTCTTCAGTCCTCTAATCTTGAAGTAGAGCGTTGAAGGTCCAGGATTCTGTGTCAGAGTTTCGTCCAGGTTAATCTAAAGTCCTAAGGACTGGGGTCCCATACTTATACTAAGATAGGGGGTTGGACATACTCTGGGGACCCACCTATGGGAGGGTCAGGGCAGAGGGGTGGTTACACCCCTTTCCCTTTGTCCAGTTTCACGCCAAAGCAGGGGCTGGAAGCCCCTGAGCCGGTTTGAACTGGGGTATGCACAGGGACACCAAATGTGCCCCCAGTGCAGGACTTCAAAGCACCAGAGAGTGCTCCCGCCCAGCCCCAATACACACTATCTTGTCTGGGGAGGTGGTTACACCTCCCTGGGACAGGAAACCTATTGTCCAGGCCTCCCCTGCTAGAGTTTCGGTCAGCAGCAGGAGGCCAGACTCGTGTCTGTGGCAGCGGCATCCATTTTGTGATGCCAGGGCTCTGGAAAGTCAGTACCGGGTATACCGGTGTGTACATGTCTCTCCCTCTAGAAGGGTGGAATGCTACCCCCGCCGCCAGAACTGGCGGGGGGTAGTATTCCAAGATGTTTGACACCAAACACGACATGTTTCCGTGCAGCCATCCCAAAGTTAGCATTTAACGCAAGGTTATAATGCGCTTAAGAGTATATGGTCGGGCTGCACTACAAACAGCATCAGAGAAGGGTCTCCGAACGCTGCAGAGGGGCCCAGCTCATGCAGGGGCACCCTCTCACATAGGAACCACACACTCTGCCTTCAGGATTGATAAGGCCTGCCATAGGAGTGACTTATAGCTTTATATGTGTGTATGTATGTAGTGATATAGGTAGCCTATATCACAGTAAGGGGTGCATGCACCACCTTACCCAGGCTACAGTAGCAGACCTGTGGTGTCCTTTTGGCTGGCCTTCCAGGGGTGGCACAATACATGCTTCAGCCCCTGGCAGGCCTCTGAGGTACCTATGCCCTGGGTACATAGTATACCATATACTAGGGACTTACAAGGGCACTCCAGATTCCAATCAGAGATGTGCCTAGGGCACATGGAAACCATTTTAGAGAGGAAGCAGCTAGGCTGGGGTTCTGATTAGCAGGGCCCCAGCCAGACTAAAGTCGAAAAACAGTGAAGCATCAGCAAAAAGTGGGGGTACCCATGTGAAGCAGATCCTACTCTCCTACACTAGCTTTGATGAATATGGTGCTTTGCCCATTTGTAACTTGGAAGGAGTGGTCATGGCTATTCCTAGGAAGAAGGCAATCCATAAGTCGCTCGAAATGGCAGGGAATCTATTCAACATTGCTTTATGAATGTATTAAATATTAGATTTGTTTCAATCAATATAAGTGGGCTCAATGACCAGTTTCTAGCACCAAGGCGGCTATAATTTTGACAAATCATGTTTAACCATTCATGCGTAATGTTGACAGATTCCCCTACCTCAGCGACATAGACCTTCTTCTAGAGAACAACCATGACCTTCAGAGGCCTGAAAGCACCATATTCATCAAAAGCTGAGTGGAAGTAGGATCTGCTTTCACTTACTGCTGATGTACTGGCGACTTTTGGCTGGGACCTGCTAATCAGAACCCCAGCCTAGCTACTCTCTGGCGGACCACAACTGGAGTACATGCCTGTTGAGAATCTGGGACATATGAAGTCCCTGAGTATATGTCAGTATATATCTTGAGACATGAGCACCTCCCGGAAGGCTTGCCGGGGCTGAGGCGCTGTTGTGCCGCCCTGGAAGGCCAGCCAGGCACCACGGGTCTGCTGTGGCTACAGGTAGACAGTGCGCACCCCTTGCTGTGATATGGGGCTGCCACATGTCACTACATGCAGCCACATATGAAACATAAGAGTCACTCTATGTTGGGCCTTCATCAATCCTGAGGCAGGAATGTGTGAATCTATGGTGAAGGCCTTACTGCATGACTGGGCTTCTCTGCGGCGATTGAGTCTCTCTGATGCTGTTTGTGCAGCCCGACCATATACCTTCTTGAACGTTATAACCTTGCGGGTCATCTTGGCACTGGGATGGCTATGACATGTGTGAGCTAGTGTCAGAAACATCTTGGAGTGCTACCCCGCCCGGTTCTGGCGCCCGACTCAATCCGCATAGAGGAAGTGCTCTGCTGCAGTGTGACCTTTGAGACCACAATCACCATGGTGCGCTGCCACAGGCTATTCTAGCAGCGGCAGGCATGGGAGACCTGAACTGGCTCGGGAGGCCTCACGAGCAAAGATGGTGTGTGTTGAGGCTGAAGCGAGAGGCAATCTGCACTGGGCGCATTTATTGACTCTGTGCATACTTGTTCAGGCCGACTCGAGCTCAGCCCTGCGAGCGTGAGGCTGGACGAGAGAGTGGCAACCGCCTCTGCTGACTCGCCGAGACGGGATCGCAGGTATGTCCCGGCCTGTCTTGGCTAGTATGGGACTGATCACGTTTTGGGTGGCCTGGATGACTCTGACTGCTGGCGGCTCACTGCTCAGATGGGGCTGAAGAATCTTTGAGATCAGGCTGACTCCTGGGCAAGGCGATTATCGGGTGCCATAAACTGAAGAAGCGTCTTTGCGTGCGAGGTGAATTCCAGACTCCCGGGCTAGTCCCAGGCACCGGGCCACTGCTGTGGGTGGAGTAGCAGGTGTGACCCCTGGGCATAATCGCATTTTGAGATAATCTCTTCTGGGTCTCCATGAGTGTGGCTAGACTCAGCTATCCAGCACCGACTGCACCGAGATCACTGGCCTCCCTCACGAGTCATGAGGCCAGCTCACTGCGTCGACTCAGGGTCTTTGCGACCGTAGTCAGAGATTGATCTCTTGGGCTCCACAGCTCGAGCCGTGCTGATAGCAGATTGGTGCTGGTCTGCACCAGTCCTTCTTCCATTTCCATGAGACTACTTGGAACTGTTGGAGTCCCGATCCGGTCACCCTTATCTGACAGACAATCTGCAGCAGCCAGAATCCAGCTCTGAGTAAATCATCGGCACCTCTGGATATATGACTGAAAGAATCCAGGCGATCAACCTGAAGCACTGGGCGTCGGCCCTCACCACCAGTCATGACTGTGACAGACTCTGTCAGCTCTGCTCGATTCTTCCGGATCTTCGATCCACTGCTGGTCCACCCGACACCGACAGGCATGAACACTGCAACAGATCATGCAGGCTGGCTCCGTACCTGTGCGCCGGCGAAGACAGTACTCCGGTAGCCGGCTGAACCATTGACACTGGGGCTGGCCTGGATTGGAATTTGCTCAAGTCTCTGGGGTGTTCGCTGTGCCTTCAGCCGCAGTACCCAGAATCAGCGGCGATTCGGCGACTGTGTTCTTGCGCGACGTCATGTCACTGCAGCGAGATGGTTCGCAACACTTCTGCAAATGCAGGCCCTGTCTGAACTCAGTCGTGCCCTGCACTTTGTGGTATATGGTTGAGAGTGCGCCTAGGCTCAAGCGTATATTTGTGTATTACTGGATAACTGGCAACTTATGTGCTTTCGAACTCTAGCTTCGCCAAGAGACTAGAGACATTGACAGCAGCTCAAATGCATGTATTTTGGTGTATGCCTGGTAGTAGTCTCTCATTTGGTCATCTATGAACTGGTGGCGGCTGGCACATTGCTCAGAACACTGATGCTGCTCACTAGCACAGTAGCCGGCTATCTCCAGTAGAGGTTGTTGGACTTGGTGCCAGGTTGCCCACTTTATGAGCCAGTGGACAGCTGTGAGCCAGCTCTCACGTGGTGTGCGCGTGTGGACTTCGGCTGCTTTGTGTTTGCAGATAATCTCAGTGAGTGATCCAACGAAACAAGGAAACACTTACAAGGCACACGCAAACCGAAACGAAACTATGCAGCCAAGTTCTGCTGAACAGAGATTGTGTGTTGAATAGCTACCACTCTGACTCAGGAAGAGTTTGTGGAGCCACGCTGGGTGGGTGTGCCTCGCTGAGTATTGATATTCGAAACCGGGACCCGATGGTGTCGCGCCGAAACCGGTGAATTCTTCACGAGTATGATAGGCTCCCGTTCTTGGGTGAAGGCGTTATGTGCTAGGAGCTGATACCGCGCTAGGGGTGTACGGCGCCCGGTGATCTCGATGAGCCGAGCAGGCCGAAGGTGGGCAGAGAGATGAGGAGGGTCGGGGTGTAGGCAGGCCCCACGAGGAGAGTGACAGCACGGACACTGGGCTCCCAGTTCTCCTGTGGAGGAGGGAGGACTCAAATGTTTCTCCTTTGTCCCCAGGAAAGAGCCAGCGGGCAGTACCCAGAAAGGTCTAGATCTCATATAAGGAGTCCCATTACACTCATTCCTCGATCGCCTCTGTCCTCATGGGGAGGAGAGTCTCTCGTGACGGGAGAGGGCTGATTGTATGAGCTGCGCCCAGCTTGAATCGAAGGCAGCGGTTGACTATGAGGCCGGGAGTCCCTGTAATGCCTGAGAGAAAGTGGGACTGGAAGTCCCATGTGGCAGCAATTTCCCAGGTGGGAGAGGATCTTGTTCCTTAAGGCACCGAGCAGATTGTCCTCCCTACCAGGCGAGGACCGATCCACAGGATGGATGGCTTTCCATGAACTGGAGACTCGGAAGCTGTCAATTTGGCTGTCCCCGACGGCTCTCCTTTGCAGACAGGCAGAGACTTCCTCATGTGGGAGGATGCGACAAACTCACGGTCTTGAGTGGCTGATGATGGGTTGGCTGGCCACTTTGAGAATACGGGGTTAAAGTTCGGAAATTCTCTTTAGAGGCATAGACTGGGTGGTTTGTTGGAACGCGCTTGAGGCCTGGAGGTTGGACACAGGCGTGGAGGCCATGTGATGCAGTTGTCTGCCTCGTGAGGAGCAGTCACTTGTAATTGTCAGAATCGGCACATTCCCTCCGGCACCTGAAAGTGAACTCTGCCCGATCTGACACTACTCCCCAGGCGGGTGAGGCAGCTGAAGCAGATGGATAGTGGCAGAAGATCTCACAGGTGTTTAAGCTGAATTGAAACTCTGGTAGAGACGGGGAGAAGGGCGAGACCAAGGGGCTTTCACAGACCCCCAAATGGCCTGTTTCAGGTGAGGATTCACGGTCTGGCAGGAGGAGCCAGAGGCTGCATGGTGCAGATCTGTAGACAAGACCCCGCTGGACCCGGTGATTATGGGATCCCAAGACTCTGCGGCCCGCCCAGTGCTGGGCACCAGCCCTGGTGCGGTTACAATTGGTCGGACACTGAAGCCCAGGAGTTTGAGCCTGGTGGAGATGAACTCTGAACCTGGGTCAGAGGAGGCATCGAGCTGATCTATTTCTGTGACGGAGACATGAACTGATTCTCTATGATCCCGGCGTAATCTGGACAGCCGAGAACAGCTGGCTGCTAATCAATGGAAAAGAAAGACTTTTTTTAGAGACACGAAAGTAGCTCATGCCGTAGTGACCTAAGATTTTTGATTCCTGGATGTTCTGCCGGGCAGCAAGACCCGGCAGCAGGTCAGGCTGAACCACCTGCGACGATTGACTTCTGCGGTGTTGCGCCCGGGACGTGGCAGGCAGGCTGGATTGAATGCCTCGCTTGAGCAATGTTTAGAGGCGGCTTGGGCAGAAGTGGAGCTCAGGATTGTGAAATGTTCCAGATGCAGATATGTTGCTATGGGCAAGATCTGAAACAATGTGGCCTGAACAGGCATGATTCTGGATAATGGACCAGTGCCCTCAGAGAGAGTAGTAAGGCCGAAGCGATGGCCAGCGCTACACTGACTCAGAAGGAAGATCATTCTCTTAGAGAGGTCAATGCAGATCTGAAGAGGCAAACTACGGAGGCCAGTTGACCGAGACAGGCTGGAGGGCCTTCAGGGCATCTGAGGCAAGAGCCCAGCAGAGGCTACCCTCTCTTGGGCCTCAGACAGCTGAGCTGCTGCTGAGCTGCCTGAAACTATGATCAATTCTGCCGCTAACCAGAATTGCAGACCCCATTGTTCATACCAGGAGGACTGAATTCTCACCTCACAGAGTTCAGACTCACGACTTCCAGCCTGTTGCTCCTGGCAGATCGCCTGGGCCAGGGCAGAGACTGAGACAGAGACACGCTCTCACTTCATGGCCTGTGCTGAAGAGACACCAGGGCCAAACTCTGTGCCTTCCTGCCGAGGCCAGTGGCAGAGTCATTAAAACCTGATCTACTTGCACACAACAGTGGGGTTCAGAATTGAGGCCCGACATTGTTGATCCCCGTGGATCCCAGGCCAGCATCTGGAGCCTGGTTTCAAAGCGTATGGATCATGCCGCCGGAGCGCCTGACTACGCCGGGTCGCCGCAACACCTGCGGTGACCCTCGCGGGATTTCTCCCGGGTGGGCTCCCTGGGAGATTTGTCGACTGGCGCTTTGCTCTGATCTGGATGCGAAGCGTGTGGAAGGGTGTGGTGACGCCGTTCGCGCCCTATCGCCCGCAATCTGTGGTTTAGTTGAGAAGTTCGGCAAGGCGCCCGAAGAGGCATGTTGAAACTTTAGGCGAAGATGGGACATCTTTGCCCTGCGCTGACTTGCGCTGGAGGTGCCAGAAAAGGAATTTGGCTGTACTGCAACGTTTGGTCACCTATCGGGAATCGTTGATAACTGATGAAGGAGGATGAGGTTACTCTCAGCCCCCAAGCCTGGAGCATGGTGAACTGTGCTTGGTCTCGGCTCCCAAAGTGGCTGGTTACCATGAAAAAGGCAACTAAAACCTTTGAGGTAACCGGAGATACCAAAGCTGTGCATGACAAAGCGTGCTGGCTGTTTCCAGGAGGAGAGGTGGTAGTGTTGAGGCCAGTGGCCCAGCAGCTCTCCAGGCAGTGGACCCCATGCATTTGGTGAACAGAAAATTGAAGATTACCTGACCCAGTGAACACAGAACACCCAGCTACAAGAGTTTCCATCATGTAACAGATCAAACTCATGTGGTGAGTAGTAAGACTTGCTCATGGCTACTGATGAGGAACGCAGGAAGTGACCACTCCTGACTGAGACACAATGAAAGGTGGATGACAAGCGTTCCAGCGAACAACCTCACTCACTTCAGTAAACTAATTACAAGACAGTGTAATCAGACAAACCTGTTCTGCCTGGCACCAGAGTCAGAAGCTGCCTGTTGCCTCATCAGTGGGACTGGGGACAGTCACTGTCAAAGACCGTTATAGGCAACCTGACCATGTCGGGGTTCTGTCAGACAGGGTCGGCGGATTTGGTGTGAACCTCAGACCCAGCAGGCTGGCTCAGTGATCACTGACCCAGCCTCGCCGGTGGTGAGAGAGAGGATGAACATGCAGACTGCAGAGATCTCAGGCGATCGCCAGGCTGATGCCTCCATCACAGGCAGACATTCAATGCTGGCTCGGCCAATCATCTCCCCAAGCATTTGACCTGACACAGCTGGCTACTGGCAGATCAGCTAGCGATGATGCAAAGCAAAGACATTCTCAGCCCTGATGGGCATCTCAGTACAAGCAGTGATACTATTCTGAAAGAAACTCTTGCCACTTTCAGAGGTTGGTGATACAGTCGCCCCTGGGTCTGGGGCCTGGTCACGGCATGTCTGGGTGTTGTTGGCTCACACGGGAGGATCACCTGGTCCGCCTCAGAGGCGGGCCGCAGGCACTCCTTTATCAGGGCCTGAAATTGAGTGTCAGGTTGTGCCTGGACCGCGCAGTGGTGACAGATTCAGCCAGGCTGGTCACCGGGCTGCGTCATGGGGCTGGACTGCTCCAGCTACTTGAGACTCAGTGTCTGGCTGATAGTCTTCTCAGGAGTTTGTCGGGGGGCAATGGTGTGGTGACCTGAGATGACAACTCAATGCTGGGTGGACAGTTGGCTGATCAGCTGACGACACAAGCTGAACATATACTCTTCTGCCTGAGTACGATTACTCAAGAAGTTCGTTGGCGGCAGATATCTGAAATGCGGTGGTGATGAAGGTCGAGATCGGCAAGTGGCGATTCTGACCTGAAGGCGTTGGTCAGCGCTGGAGGCGATAAGATGAAGAGTTGAGGTATACGTTGGTACTCGCCTGCTGTGGGTAAGGCCGTGAGTGAAACTACAGGCACAGGTGGTTCATTTCCCTACGGGGATGGACTCTGATGATTATCATTTGGAGATTGGCGCAGTACGTGGACCTCACAGGCACTTCACTGGGGCATGAGAAGGCTTGGCTGGGCAGGTTAGTTTGTGTGTTTCGTTTGAAGGGGTGTGGGAAGTAGGATCTTCATGGAGTGCCCGCTTTGCTGATGCTCGCCGACTGGTGGCTGGGGCCCTGTAATCAGGAGCAGCCTGGCTGCTATCTCAAAATGGTTTCCCATATTGCTAGGCACATCTGCGACGGAACAGATTAGCCTTGTAGTCTAGTATATGAACATGCTATATTGCCAGGCATAACGTACCTCAGGCTGCTGGGGCCTGAAGCATTGTGCCACCTGGAAAATTGCAGCTAAGGGCTGCCACAGATGCTGCTTGCGGCCTGTGTGCATGCACCCACACTACATGATATGAGCTACTATGTCACCATGCACATATGAAACACTATCGTGTGACATATCCTGAAAATACGTGGTCTAGGCTCATTTCACAGCGGATCCCGAGAAGACCACCTGCAATCTTGTTTGTGGCACAGCCGACACATATATCACTAAGCATTACAACACTCGCTGATTAAGCTGCTGGATAACTGCATGACATGTAGGTATTTGGTATCAAGCCCAGATACCCCCCCCGCCAGTTAACCCGGCGGCGGCTGTATTTGCCCAGAGGCCGTCTCACGTTACAGTACTGTTTCAGGCTGGCCTGGTGCGCTCCTGAACCTAGCCTCCTGCACCGTGGTGAGCTCGAGGCTGGGACAATGCTCTGTCCCGGGGGGAGTGACCACCTCCTGGCAGGATAGTGTGAAGGCTGGGCGAGGCCTGCAGTAGCTGAGTCTGCGCTGGGGCTGACTGACAGTCTGCCTGGAGGCCAGGCAGAGTCAGGCTTCGGCCTGGCAGAAACTGGACAAAGGAAGAGCCGCATATGCCTGACCTCCATGGAGTAGTGCCAGTATGTCAACCTGTCATAGTATAAGTAATGGGACCACGTCACAAATTTAGGTGAACACAGACTCACGACCTGGGGCTGGACGCTACCTGAGACCAGAGACTGGCGTCTCGCTTGAGGCTCAAGTGACTCCTGCTTGGCGGGCACAGAAACAGTTGTCGCGGTCTGCAATCAGCGGGCAGTCAACTGCATGCTGGAAGGTGGTTCAGACACCGAGGCTGCCACAGTCAGGCCATCAGCTGTCAGTGGTGGCAGGACACGACCTGGTTCCAGATGCGTTTGTCTGGGTCCGCGGTTGTGCTGAGCTTTGGCCAGCCTGACCTCCGGCGCCGGCTGCACCGTCACTGAGCACTCCCAGTGTCTCATGACCAGCTCAGGTCAGATTAGGCCGAGACCAGCGATCTTCAATCCTTGAGTGAACAGGCATCTCAAAGAACAGTCTTCAATGCCAGCGAGGCTCCTGAACAGCTACAGCGTCTTTGTTCACTTGCTGGGTGTAGACCTGGTGAATCAGCAGCTCCTCGCGGACACGTTGCCCAGGCTTGTTGGATCAATCTGTCGACGAATCATGTTTCAGCTCGAACATCGACACCTCGCCTGGACACCGTGGGCGTCGGGCGACAGATCAGCTACTGAAGAGCACTGGGCATCGATGAGCATCTGCTCATCGCCCTCACTGTGAGCCGAATAATGCACTCTGCTTTCGGGTTCTTCGAATCGATCCCGCATGAGATCCGCGGATGCTAGGCGGCCATCAGGCTGCTTTACGGCGAATCGCCGGTGGCGACTTGACCGAGACCCGACGAAGGACACCATGCACCCGACTCCTGAATGTCAGAAATTATACTGTTCCTTCATGTTGTGTAATTTAACACAATTCTCAAGAGAGAATTTGTCAAACCCTCTCTAAGTGTCCTCTTAGAGCTTGCAGCTTTCCACATGAAAGTCAGCGTGTGCCATGATGTTCTGCCTGCACTCATCTACGAGTCCTGAGCAGTTCCTGGGATCAGCCTCAGGCAAGAGCCTGGTGACAGCTCGTCAGAGTTCTTATGCACACTATCAGTTATGTGGTTGATGCCTGGACCAGGTGTTGTTCATTGTATTACCTGACAGACAACAACTCTATAACTATAATATTCAGAACCTCTAGCCTATAAGAGTTGAGGTGGCAGCATCCATGTGTTGATATGCTACCTGATGGACCTACTGTTTCAGTCACTAGATATCAGGCTGAGCTCAGCACCTTTACATTCGCAGGCACAGCCTGCGCTTCTCCTGCCTCACCAGGCTCAATAAGGTTGTCTTCAACATCTGGGGTTGTTTGGTTTGGCTGGAATTGCCCGCTATATTTAGTGGACAATGCGGGTAACTTCTCACGGCGAAGTATCTGAAGAGTTCTCAAATAATCATTTGTGCTGATGTAATACCGCCTGACAGCCCCACGGTTATGCCCCATACTGCCGCCCAGGCAGGTGAATGGTCCGCGCATTTCAGGTGTGACTTATTCTCCGTCTGTACCTGCGTTCAATAAGAAGAAGCCCCATTTGGAGACCGCCCGACGGCATCCCAATTCAAAGTGTGCAGGTGCCCACTATGAAATGAAGCTCTGGCGTGGTCGAGCGAAGAATGAAATAAGCCCGTGACAAAATCCCAATGTGCCTTAATAATCCGAAAACTTATCCTCCCATCCGCTCAGCTCTGCCGGGAATATGAGCACCTCTGATGACAGCCCGTGCTGGTGGCAAGGAGGCGGCGTATGCTTCAGGAACCCGCCCCTGCAGATATCGTCTGTCAATCGGCGTTCGAACGGCGCCCAGGCCGAAATCAGCGTAATCAGGTGACAAACAGGAGATGCAGGCAAAACATCTGTTATGGCCTGTGCGAAGAAGTTTCCGATAGCAAATCGGGGTGACTCTCGATCATCGTAACACTGCTCACGTGGCTGGCCTGCCATGAGCTGAGCGTTGAACTCCTGGTTCCCGGTGGGCAAGCTCGGGCCCATGAGGCACTGCAAAACACCGCCCTTCTTTCCCTTCTGCATTTTTAAGAACAGCTCTGTTGCGTTGGCAGAACTAAAATGAGACTCCAGGCGTGTGGTTGACTGCCAAATGCAAGTCAATGGACTCCTGTTTGCGGCACTCTTCAGCGCCGCTGTCCTCCACGTATGGCTCTCTTGTTTCTGTGCGAAAGCAGCGACACTGAGATGAAATTTTAACCGAACATTGGCCTGATGTGATAACACTCTTCCTGCGGCTGTTTAATGTGGGTAAACTGGAATCTGGCGGACAATGGAGACCCCGATGGACCGGAAACGACCCGAGCCACGGACACCTGCGCATCATCAGCCTGACTGGCAGCTGCATAATCCCCATTCCAGCGCTTTCTTTATAGGCGCGCGATATGAGATGTGATACTGTTTTAGCGACGCTTTTATTTGCGACATTTAAGCACGATGTCGTGTCGTCTCTTCTGAAGATAACGTCACTGGCCAGCTGACTCTGAATGTCGTGGTGAGCAAAACGGTCCCCCTCGAGAGATCCAGCGGACGATTCAGGAGGCCTAGCTTTGCCTTCAGCTGCTGTGGGTTCTGGCGGAGGTACATTGGTTAATACAGCGTGGACGCTGTTATCCACTCTGTGCTTGCCATTCATCGGCTAAGCTTGTTGCGTGGCAATGAGGGGGCCTGACGAAGTTATCACTTCGGGAACCTCTCACCTTGAACCGAAGGGGGCATCTGAGTTTGCCAGTTCTGGAGTCCCAGGATGCGCGGCCATAACTCAAGTAGTTACCTGTGGTCGGTAGCGAACGAGATCGATCGCTAATAACAGCCTAACTCCCTGTCATTTACGGCTCACGTATTAGATTAATACCTAGTCGTCTCGGGCGATTCCTGCCAGCGGAGAACATGATGTTATCCGCCGCACAGTGATGGCAGCGGATGGTGGCGGCAGCAGAAGGCTTCAGCACCGTTATCTGCTGTGCCGACTTCCAGGTGCGTCAAGCCAGAAGGTCTTCCGCTTGCCATCTGTACTTCTTGGACTAATCACGCCGGCTGAAATCGGACCTTGCTGGCGTAAGCGGAAATTAACGATTTTGATAATGTTGGCGCCGAGCTCCGGCAGCTCTGCGGCACCCGGGGTGAACGCAACAACATCGGGCTGAACCATATTCTGTAAGCCAACTAACCCACAATATAGAACAGCGTAAGCACCGGCGGGGTGGGAAGCGGCGATCTGGCTGGCTGGTGACGATGATCAACGACCCTCTGCCAGCCAGGTGAAGCCGATGGCGATGTTTCGATTTTTACATCTTAAGCAAGCGTTCTGGTCGCTGGCAGAGAGGAGGACGCCTGACGTAGCCACTCGGTGGCGATCGGCAGCCGTCTTGCCCAGCAGTAGCGCTCGGGGCACTGTTGAATCTCTCGAGCTATACTGTTGCATTATTGAGTGATAAGTGTGGTGAACATAGTCACTTCACGCCTCGCTCACATTGCCGGTGAGTAACTGAACGCAAAGACTGTCCGCCTGGATACTACCTCTTGGAAAGCCCGCTCGAAGGCCCAGGAAGGCCTTGCCACCACGGGTGCCCATGGTGGTCACAAGAGATAGCTCTCTGGGTGCGGTGGCATGATCCACCGCCACCGGGATAGGCTGATGGCGCTGAAGTACTGTTTGAAATCCATGGGACAACTATGATCAATCCCCGCCTCTCCAGAGACACCACCACGGGTGAGGTGTGAGGGGGCGCTGATGATTGCCGCCTGCCTTTCACTGGCTGGAACAACAAGAAACTCCTTGATCTTCCGGACGTGGAGCAGAGTGAGTGAGGGACAATTCTGATCCCGGAGTCTTTGTTCTGACCCGAAGTGACATGGCTAGAAATGTGGACTGGCGTGTCCAGCCAGAGCCTGAGGCTTCGGAGACATGAAGCCAGCCTCTGGCTGATCCCAGGCTGAAGTCTCTATCTCCTGGTGAAGTCCATTGTCCCATGTGTGCCGCTAGCAGCGGCCTCAGCAACGGCTTGCTGTCTGAGGGGGTTCAGAGAGGGCAGGATGGCTACTCCTGGCTCAGACTAGCCTGGAAGAGCTATCTGGGGCAGCTCAGCCTGTTGGACTGAAACTCTCGGGGTTGATTCGGACAGACTGATCTTCTTCCTGGCCAGGAGGTGCTGAACTGTGCTCTCATGACTGCCTGGTCCATTCAGAATCCAGAGACCTGTTCCAGCTGACCGCCTGTGATGCAACTCCGGGATCCTGGCGTTCTTGAGACTCTGTGGCTCCACTTCTGCTTAGCTGGCTCATTGCCAAGCAAGCGTGCACTCTACGACATAGGCCTTCCCCGGGAAGTTGTGTGCCGAAAGCTGATGCTGTTCCCTGACATTGCTAACGATGATCACTGTCACATTTCATAAGTACACCGGGATCCTGAATCTTTTGTCACCATGGTGACATATTGTC
The DNA here is from genome assembly GCA_963921515.1 of Calotriton arnoldi. Taxonomy (NCBI): domain Eukaryota; kingdom Metazoa; phylum Chordata; class Amphibia; order Caudata; family Salamandridae; genus Calotriton; species Calotriton arnoldi. The sequence goes on along the minus strand of CAWUFW010024671.1, from coordinate 5,572 downwards.
CTGAAGATGTGAAACTCTCTTCCGTGGTCAAGGCTGCTAATGTTGCTTGGGGTGTGGGACTCTGAGGGCATATCCCTTGCCCCATCTTGGGTGGTGGCTCATCTCGGCGCGTCAACCTGCTGCCCTGATGAACTCACCGCCGTGTGGCTGGACTGGGGGCAGTTACAGCAGGGAGCGTATTGACCGGATTGGGGAGTGGCGGCCTTGGTACAATCGCTGGTCAGTGAGTCTTTGCTTGCAGACACTGCCAATGCTTCTTTGACTCCTTTTAGTAGACCAGATTCCCCACATAGATACCTGGTGGGGATATGAGAAAGACTTTCTGGTCTTCTCCCTTTCCCCATCTGTCGGACGCTGGAGATCCTTCTTCTGGTGCCGCGCTGGTTCTGTACCTTATGCTTCACTGGTTCTGACCCGTTTGTGGAAGCAGGTACTGATGGCAGCAACTGATTCTGAGGTCAAGAGTCACCAATATCACATGATTAGTATACAATCCTTTAATGATCACACCTTACTGCCAGTAACCAGCCTTCTTGTGGTAACATTCCCAAAGTCCACGATCTGTGCTGTGCTTTGGTATCTCTGAGACAGCCTGTAGTACTCAGTGAGCCAGACCCCATCTATCAGGGCACTCTTCAGGACGCTATTGTCAGCATCCTCTTCTCTTACAGTGAGACTTCAATCTTGTATCTTGAGGCACAAGATTGCTGCCCACTGCTCTGAGGCCCTGCAGGTGCCTCTCAAATACGATTATCCACTGTGGATGTCATCCCCTTCTGGTAGAGGAGGACAATCTTTGTTTAGGTTTCTATGGTCGCAAAGACAGCCTGGCAGAATTTAGCTGCTGCCATGGGGCTCACAGTCTCAGCTCTTCTTGCTGTGCATGAAATACAGAGGCTCACGATACATGGCCAACATACTGGCTGCGATCTGGGGCTGAGCTTCTTCAGTGGAGCGGTCACCACAAATGGCTATGAGGTCCCTACTGAATATCGGGAATGGTCGGGCTCAGTAACCGCTTCTGGCTTGCACTGACTGAACTCTTCCTGGTTGGACAGAGGCCGATATGATCTCTCCTCATCTGCAGGAAGGATGGACTCCGAGGTCAGATCGTGTCTGCAGCCGGTTTCAGGCGTCTGAACTCTTCACCCTGATCCCCTTCACGCCCCACCCTCTGCCTCTGCCTTCGGACCCTAAGGGGATCTAACTCTGAGATCATCCAACAGAGCGTCTGACGGACAGTGTTGGCACTGCTGTGTCAGCTTCTAGTCTTGCACAATTCTCGGTTCAAGTGGTGGCTGGAGAGTCGGCCCCGCTGAGCTCTGGCAGAGTACTATTCACAGCGCTGAAGATACATCACTGGTGGTATTGATGTATACTTACTGCAGTGTGGCCTACTAAACTCTCTTGGTTGTAGAAAGTATTGGCCCATGACCTGCCTGGCTCTAGGATTCAGTAAAACTACTGGCTGTCTCTGAAACTGGCTATATGTACCTCACAGTGTTTTCAGTTGAGTCACGCGCTGAGTTGTCTGGTAGCGAAGCGCGCACACCAATGTGTATGCTGATTCGCAGTTATGATGAACGCCTCACCGGTAATCGTCTTGCTATTTGTGATAGGTTAAGACACCTTTATTGAAGCTATCCCTAGTGTGGCTATGGAGAAGCGGCCTTCAGGCTAAAGTCTTGAAGGAGATGTTAAACATGTTCCGCAGTTATGAACCTCGTAATTGTTTAATGTACGCTATATAAAATGTATGTGTTGCTGAACGCCTTGTCCTGAACATGGCTGGAAGATCAGTACACAATTCTGGTCGAAGAGTAGCTTGCAGTAAAGCCTTTGATATACGATTGGTCACAGAAGCGTGCCAGGCCAGCTGACCAGAGAGTGGTATGGGGCTGCGACTGAAACAGACACAAGACTAAATTTTTATGACAAAAAGTAAACACAGGCTGAGTGGAGTGAAAGAGGACATGAGGCTGTTGCACGATATGTAATTTACAGCGACTCCAATAAGAGTCTATGGGAAAATGGGTTAATCAAGATTTGGTAGGAACGCTGAAACCAATCTTCTGGTCGCGCGAATGCGGTGCCGGTTACTCGCGCGGGCGAAACGCCGCGGAACGATCGAATGGTGACGATGGTGAACCGTGCCATTAGATTTTCCGGCGGCGCGCCAGTGCACCGAGTGCGGTGGTAAAGAAGATCAGGCCTGGATGGAGAAGAACCCTGGGAACGTCGGTCGCGCCGGTGACGGGAACACGATGATGTTAGCCCGCGTTTGGTGCTTCGGGTGAAGAGGTGACCCAGGCTCTTCGGCCCGCCGGAGAAAGACCGACGACGGCTGGGTGTCCCACGAAAGGCTGTTGAGAAGTGCTTTGCGTGTTGAACGATCACGGGATTGAACACAACAAACATGGCTGGCAACAACCGTGGAGAGCGATAACCAGGCGGGTTTCAGCAGATCTGGGGACTCTGCGATTAGGAGACATCTGGAGCAGCCAGAAGCAATGAAATCGGGATTGCCTTCGCGGGACCAGGTGTGGTCCAGAGATGGCGAAGGCAGCCGGGCGAAATACGGTGGACCCGGAACCTTTCGTGAATAAATGCAATCTTCCGGTGCAATGGAGGCCTTTGGCGGGCCGGCGGTGGGCCTTCTCGTGACTGGGCGGCGCTGCTGATCGCGCCGAAACAACCTTATTGGGAGATGATTAAAGACGGCAGCTATTGAAGCTATCTGAGTGACAGCGGAAACGGCACTGAACTGCGTCTTGAAGATGTAGAAGCGGCTTGTTTACCAGTCTATAATCTCTTAGAATGTTCAAATGAAGAGCACCACACCAGACATGTTCCAGATATGTGTATTTGACCCACTCGGCTTGCCTCTAGTCTTTTATCGAACTGGGATTCGAGCAGCACTGGGATTATGGGGTGTTTGAAACACGGTGACAGCACAGATGCCGTTTACAATTACAGAGGCGTCTGCTCATGCTGCAAAGTGGTATGGGAACAGACTGGAGGAGGAGGGCTGGGCACTGGGCCCTGGAGGCCTCTGAAGTAGCCCCGGACCCACAGGGAACCACTTGGTGTTTGCAGAGACTGCCGGGGCGTGCAGTGTGGTGGCACACGGCCGCGAAGATGTGGATTATATGGAGAAGTCGTGGGTTGGGAACTGAAAGGACATGAAGGACGGAACAAACACTTGTGGGTGGATCTCACGAGGACACCAGATATGTATTACCTCGCAGGAAACGTGAACCACGCGGAACGCCTTCCGGGTGGCCGTCGTCGACCCAATGGCGATCTGCTGAAAATGCTGGCGACCCGAAGTCGACTGGTCAAGTCGGGCTGAAGCGGGGACTGGTCTGGGTCTGGCCGGTATTCAGAGAATGGCGAGATCTTTACCCGATCATCAGCCCTTCAGGCGGAGTTGACAATGTGACTCTTCGACCGCGAGAATCCGAGGTGATTGTCGGCGACCGGGCAGCGACCGGGCGCACACGATGTCTGTCGGTGGTACGGCGTGAATCCAGCAGGCGCGAAGCGGCGACGAATGCTGATGTTGATATCAACGGGTGAACTCGCGAGCAGATAATTGAGGGCAACCTGGAGCAACCAGCAAGTAGATTGACGCCGTCGAAGGGCTATTAACCAACGGGCCAGCAGCCGAAACCTCGAGATGGTGCGCGTGGTGAACCCTGCTTGCCGTGGAGACCAGTCTTCGGTGCGGTTGCTGGAGACTGGGGCTACTCGAAGCTAATGGGGACTACAAGGGATGCACTTACAGTGCGTGGAAGGGATCCCGATTCACGTTCTCAGCTTTGCTGGGAGGCTGAGGTGGCGCCTCGAGAATGCGGGAAATCTGCACTGCGGTGATCAAGACACCTACCGCCCAGCATTGGACAATTCTTGGAGAGCCTGCCAAGCAGAAGTCATGACCCCAGAAATGCAGATCCTCTGAAATGCAGAGTAGAGCGTCAGCTCAGGATTCTGTGTTAGAGGATTTCGTCCAGGGCGGACTGAAGTCTATTATACTTATACTAAGTTTAGGAGTTGGACTTATACTGTGGTCCCCACCTATGGATGTCAGAGGCTTGGAAGTGGCTACACCCCTTTCCGCTGTCCAGTTAGGTGCCAGGCTGAGGCTGAAGCTATGATCAGTTTGAAGGTTTGGGAGGCCATGCAGGGACACAGATGTGCCCCGATGCCAGGACTCAAGCTTGCCGGGGTTCCCAGCCAGCCTGTGCTATGCGGGGGTGGTCACCTCCTGGGACAGAAATTGTGTCCGGGCCTCCCCACTGCGGTTCAGTCAGCAGCAGGAGACTCGTGATGTGACATCCTTTTTGTGTGATGTACTGAAATCTCTCACCAGAAGGGTGGAATGTACCCCCGCCACCCAGGCTAGCCAGATATTCAGCGTTTGGGCACTTGACACTACATGTTTCGTGCAGCCATCCCCAGATTGGCATTTGGATTCGTCAGCTGCAGAAGTATGTGATCACTGCACTTACTGGGCGAGGAGAGGATTCTCGGCTGAGACTTCATTGCGGGAGGCACCTCACGCTGGGAACACGCTACTCGGGACCCCATGAGGTGACCTGGGACATGTGTTGAACGTGTATGTGGTGATATGGTGGCCTATAATCACGATGAGGAGGTAACATCACCTTGCACGGAGCGCGGTAACCCGAACACTATGATGTCAGTTTGGATGACACGGTGACAGTACATGCTGCGGCCCCTGTGGAGCCTCTGAGGCCGCCTATGCCCTGGTGCATGAGGTAGCTATATGCTGGGGACATGGGGGGCTTGCTCAGTTCAATCAGAGGTGTGCCCAGAGCATGTTTCGACACAGAGAGGAAGCAGCCCCAGGCTGGCTGCGATTGGCGGGGCTGTAGTCGGCAGTAGAAGCATCGGCAAAGGTGAGGGCCGCGATCTATGCTCTACGCAGCCTGACGTAAACTGGCCTTGCCCGGTTCGTATTCACAAGTGGAGATTGCCTGGGGAGTCCGTCTGCGACCGAGCGTGGTTGCCCGGGTCTTATGTTCCACTGTGAGAGGGCGAGTAGACCTGCGGACTGGGAATTTTCGCCCTTCGTTTGTTTGGCCAGAGGATTATGGTCTGTTTGAGGCTGGGAAGTGATTGCCAGGCTGAAGTGGCCTCAGCTTCAGGCAACACGGCTGAAACTCCTCTCAATGGCTGACAGCACCGTTCGCCTCCCAGGAGTCGGCGCTGCCTTTGTGAAAGCCTGGCTGATCTGACCTTCTTCGACGTGTGGTAACTCCTGCTGGTAGTGCCATCGGGCGAACGTGAACTGGCGAATCAGGACTCTGTAGGGTGGGCAGTACGCACATGGCCTGCTCAGTAATGCTGCTGACTGGCTAACAATCCGCTGAACCTGCTGGGCGTTGCAATTCAGGGAATGTCCTGACCCGATCCATGCCTGACTGGAAATCTCTATGGCTGCCCAGTCGAGGCTAAGGAGATACTGGTCTGAGACAGTTTGGAGCAGTCCAGTCCATGGTCTGGTCTTTGCTCTGCAGGTTGAACTGTGGAGCAGGTACACAACCTG
>CAWUFW010024670.1:0-56682 GCA_963921515.1 Calotriton arnoldi | reverse complement strand
CTCTGGATCTTCTCTGCCTTCTTCCTGTAATATTGCGTACCTATTGGGACTACACACATTTCCCCACTCCGCCGGTATTTCCTCAACCAAATGATCTAACTGTCCCTCCATAGTCTTGCCACTCTCCTTCTCCCTATTTGCTGTACCAACTTCACTCAATACTAGGGTCCTCGGCAATACTTTAAAGAAGGTCCTAAGAGAGGGGGTGACCTTTACCTTCTGGGCTTTGTTCATGCGTTTTTTTACCAGTCCCTCTTGCCCCTCTTGCTTGACCGCTTTCTGTTCTCTCCCCCTGCGAACTCTTACTACTGGGGTTCTAATTACAGGGGTTTTTTCCTCCTTTCCTTCACCTTTTCCCTCTCCACCACCGCCTACCCACTGTTCTGGTGAGGTTTTCCCTCTTAGTACTCCTTACCGTGTACCTCCCCACCCCCTGCTGCTTGGGCTCACTAATATTTCTATTTGAGTTTTTGTTTTTTGATTTTAGCCTTATTTCATCGTCCTGCACCTCTTTGGGCTTCTGTTCCTCCTCTCCCTTCAGGCTAGCACTCTGCTGTAAGTCCAGGCTTCTACCTGTACTCCCTGCAGTGCTTTCTGAGCCTTCTAGGTCTCCAGCTTCCCTTATTGGTGTTTTTGGACCGTCCCCACCCCCTCCTCTCCGGAAGGGGATTCTTGCTGCCGCCTTCCTCCCTCTCTTCACTTCCAGCGCGGCTCTTGACCAGCGCTGTTTGCTGCCTCCCCTGCCTGCCGTGGCTGCTTCGTCCACGCTTACTTTCCCCCCTTTGGGCGCCTCCCAATGGTACCAAAAGTTTTTCCAGGTTCTTCCTGTGATCAGCAATTCACTCCGCACGGCTCTGCGCTCCGCACGGCTCTGCACTCCAGCCGCTCCGGCACTGAAGCCGCGCCCACTGGAAAGGACGCCATTCCAACCTGCACCACAGATCCAGCTTACTGTAAAATGTTTAATATTTAGCCTGCACAATCCTTCTAAAATTTAGTCAGCCTCTCATATCCATCTTGCTTTTTTATCCAAAAACATCCGTAACGTAGTCAGCTTCTAACCTTCTATTTCGTGCACACTTGGAGAAGCTCCCTGCGACCCGCCTCTAGCTGGCCGCCATGTTCTCCCCACCGATCAATTTGTTCCTGTAGCATTGGAATTCTTGCATAAAATATGTGCACTGCGAGTAGAGTAGAATGAAACAGGTTAGCGTAATTAGCATTACAAGAACATTGAAAAGAATAAGCACGTCCACCATTGTGCTAAGACAGTGTATATATGCAGGCATATAAGTACTGTGTGTATATATGAACTCCTAACAAGCACTTCCTAACCTAGTCTTGCCTGGGAGGGGTCATCTGACAAATTCCTGCTGGGTGGACTAACTCCCTGTTACCTCTGGATAAGTATATATCACAAACAAGAAATCCTCGGGTCTCTGGAACAAGAGGAATTGTCATAAGGAGTGACCTAGCCGTGTGGGGGTATCCCTTTAAAAGGACGAAATCCCTCACCCACCAAAGGTGGCATGCTTCATCATTGGGATTCTCCTCGTGCCGTGATGCCTAGGCACGGCATGGTCTACAAAATTCCCTCATTGAGAGGGAGAAGCTCGGAGATGTTTTGTATGGAGAAAGGTATACTAAATACCACAAGAGAGCTCAAGGTTAGTGGGGACAGCAGCGCAAAAAGAAAATGTGTGAGAATAAATCTAGCTCCAGGGTCCGTAATGTCCCTTTATTTATGCATCCCTGGGCCAGGATTAAAAACAAGGCGCTTGTGGGAGGAGCACATACACTCAGTTAGTGTCAGAGTGTGGTCGACATGTTTCAGCCTCGTCACCCTCACGAGATGTAGTAGCTTTCCTCGGTACCAAGTAGTGCTGCTGCTCAAAAGTTTGTAACAAACAAATTGTAAAAAGTGAAAAATAAATATAAATTATACAAAACCATCCAGTGAGCCTTAGTCAATCTGAGTTTGGAAGTGATTCACTGGTGGTCCCTAAAGAAATGTGTATATAAAGGAAAAACATTTAGTCACATTTGCGCAAAATCTAGGTCAAAGCATAACACAATAGTAGTGGCTCCATTATGAAACCAATTATTCAAAACAAAATCACATGCGTAATTGGATTTATGCCAAGGCTATAGGTTAAAAATACCTATAACGTCATTTCTTTACAGCTCCATGCTTAGAAAGTTTGTAAGGCTTACCCATTTGGGTCGGGAAAGAAAACCTCACCTCAACCTGGTATGTGGCTCAGGAAAAATCACCACCTTGAAAGATACATGGGGATGAGAGGTACTCTCCTCGGACCCAAAACCTCCTTTTCTCTTCGTGATTAATAATACCTGTGGGTAAGTGTCATCAGTCTTGGTGTAGAGTTCGACATCCTTCGTGTTGGTCTGCAGGAATCAGCTGAGCTGGAATTCAGACATATGGTTTTGTGTGTGTAAAATCTGAACGTAACTAAAACTTTCCTGTAACCTTTTTTTCCAATGAATTTCTAAGGTTTTTAAAATTCTATTTCCTAACTATAAGGTCCCTGTAACCATTGGTGGTTTTTTTCAGTGTATATATATATATATATATATATATATATATACATATATATATATATATATATATATATATATATATTATCTACTGGCGGTCGCCAGTAGATAGTTATAGTTACAACCTATTATCCATAGGAAATCCGCGACATTCTATTTGAAATAACTCTCTTGCCGGTTGACGTATCTTCGCGAAATTTTCAAACTTTGTGGCCCGCTCCGGTCCGCTCCTACCCTGAAAGTCTCGGGGATTCGTCAAGCGGGGGCCGAGAAAAAGGGGGTCCCAAAACGTGTTTTCCCCATGCACTTTTCCATAGGAAACTTTAGACACGGCTACAGCTCGATCTGCTGAACGGAATTACACCAAATTTGGCAAAGAGGTAGTTCTTGGTTCAGAAAGAACCCTTTTGTTAAATGGTGTAAATCCGTTCAGTAGTTGCTGAGAAAATGAAAAGTAAAAAGTTAGTGATATCTATGGCCGAGTAGGGTCCGCGTACCCTCAGCGCACCCTGCGCGCACCGTCCCGATCACGAGCTGCATATTAATTGGCTGTCAGCTGGCTGTCAACATTCCGATTAAGGAAATGTTGGCAGCCATTTTATCCTCGGTAGAACCGAGGACAGAAACAAGTGCGCAAAGCGCACAAAGGGGGCAGGGTAGAAACACCCTGACCCCCTAGGTTTGCCTCAGGGGTCCCACAAGGACCCCCTGGGCAAAAAAAAAATAATTTTTTAAAAATCGGCAGGATGCGCTCTGGGTGCGCGAATCCTGCCGAAGAAAATCGGAGCGCGGTCTCCCGCGCTCGATAGTTAGTTGGCCCTCGGGTGGCCCAAGTCCCGGGGGCATGGTGGGGGGATAATTTAATGTGTGGGGGCCTCAAGGGCCCCCAAGCCCCGAGGACCGCCACCCCCGGGGCTTTTTTGAAAAATGGTGCGGGAGGGCTCTGAGCCCTCCCGCAGCCCCGGGACCACCACCTCCCAGGGCTTTTTTTTGATACATTATTAAACCTGTGTGGGGGGCTCCAGCCCCCACACGCCATGGGGACCGCCACCTCCCTGGGGCACTAAACATTTTAATATGGGGGTCCGTTACGGACCCCCAGAGCCCCGGGGACCACCACCTCCCCAGGGCTGTGTATTGAATGGGAGGGGGCCGCGCGCCCCCTCCTGGAGCCCCTTGATGGCCCTGGGGACCACCACCCCCCAGGGCCGGCTCCTGCAGTGTCCCGGGGTGCCTACCCCGGGACACTGTAGTTTGCTATGGCAGGACGGGAGCCTCGCGGCTCCCGTCCTGCCATAGCAAACTGCTTTGGATATTGGAAGAGAGAGCAGGAAACCTGCTCTCTTCCAATATCCAAAGCGATTGCTTTTCCACATGGGGAGCAGCATGTCAGCTGCTCCCCATGTGGAGACAGCAATGCCGGCTCCCAAGGGACGTGGGGAGCCGGCGGGACTGTGGGGGGATTGGGGACCCCCACAGTCCCCAACCGGAGAGGAGCCAGCCCCGGGGATGGGGTCCCCGGGGCAAGTAGTGGCCCGGGAGGGGGCCACGCGGCCCCCTCCCCAAAAAAGAGAATTTTTTTTTTTTTTTTTAAATGGAAAGGCCGGCCTTGGGAGATGGGGTCCCCGGGGCCTTAAAATGGCCAGAGGAGGGGGGCCACGCTGCCCCCCTCAAAAAAATAAATATAGAGGCCATGCCCCGGGGGATGGGGTCCCCGGGAAAAATACAGGCCCAGGGAAGGGGGGCCACGCGGCCCCCTTCCCGTTTTTTTTTTTTTGGGTAATTTAAAAAAAGGGGTAAGGCCCTGGGGGATGGGGTCCCCAGGGCCCAAAAAGAGAAAAAAGGAAGGGGGCTACACAGCCCCCTTCAGGGGACAAAAAAAAAACGATCGGGCCCGCAGGCCCCGGCCCCTTACTTCACCACTCTGCAAACACGCCCCTGGCGCGTTTGCAGAGGGGAACAAATTCACCTTGAATACTGGGGGTCCCTGGGGGCCAACTAGCCCACCAGGAACCTCCAGTATGCGCCAGGGGCTGCCTTGCAGAGACGTGTAGAGAGGCCACACCCCTTTTACACCTCTCTACAACGCAGCTCTGTGGCGCTTTTGGAGGTATATGGTGGGCTAGTTGGACTCCGGGGACCCTCAGGATTCAAGGGACTTAATCCCCCAACTTAAAACGCGCCACGGGCGCGTTTGCACAGTGGTGAAGGGAGGGGCGGGGCTTCAGGTGACATGTGTGCAAACAGGCCCCGTGGCGCGTTTTAAGATGGGGAATTAAATCCCCTTCAATCCTGAGGGTCCCTGGGGGCCAACTAGCCCAACAGGTACATCCAGAATGCGCCACAGAGCTGCGTTGCAGAGAGGTGTAAAAGGGGTGTGGCCTCTCTACACGTCTCTGCAACGCAGCCTCTGGCGCATATTGGAGGTTCCTGGTGGTCTAGTTGGCCCCTAGGGACCCTCAGGATTCAAGGGACTTAATCCCCCAACTTAAAACGCGCCACGGGGCGCGTTTGCAAAGATGTCAACTCAGGCCCCGCCCCCTCCCTTCACCATTGTGCAAATATTCCTCTAAAATCAGCCGAAATACGAATTCCGATTTACTCACCTGTTATCAGGAGAGACCTCAGTGCTGCATCTTTCAGCCCAGTACTGATCCTGAAAAGTAATTTTAACCGTACTTACCGGTAACTTGAATTTCCTTCATAGGCTAACATTGACTGGTTTCACTTGGAAATTCTTCTAAGTGTGGAGTTTTGGAACTTTAAAATATTCCTCTAAAATCAGCCGAAATACGAATTCCGATTTACTCACCTGTTATCAGGAGAGACCTCAGTGCTGCATCTTTCAGCCCAGTACTGATCCTGAAAAGTAATTTTAACCGTACTTACCGGTAACTTGAATTTCCTTCATAGGCTAACATTGACTGGTTTCACTTGGAAATTCTTCTAAGTGTGGAGTTTTGGAACTTTAAAATATTCCTCTAAAATCAGCCGAAATACGAATTCCGATTTACTCACCTGTTATCAGGAGAGACCTCAGTGCTGCATCTTTCAGCCCAGTACTGATCCTGAAAAGTAATTTTAACCGTACTTACCGGTAACTTGAATTTCCTTCATAGGCTAACATTGACTGGTTTCACTTGGAAATTCTTCTAAGTGTGGAGTTTTGGAACTTTAAAATATTCCTCTAAAATCAGCCGAAATACGAATTCCGATTTACTCACCTGTTATCAGGAGAGACCTCAGTGCTGCATCTTTCAGCCCAGTACTGATCCTGAAAAGTAATTTTAACCGTACTTACCGGTAACTTGAATTTCCTTCATAGGCTAACATTGACTGGTTTCACTTGGAAATTCTTCTAAGTGTGGAGTTTTGGAACTTTAAAATATTCCTCTAAAATCAGCCGAAATACGAATTCCGATTTACTCACCTGCTATCAGGAGAGACCTCAGTGCTGCATCTTTCAGCCCAGTACTGGTCCTGAAAAGTAATTTTAACCGTACTTACCGGTAACTTGAATTTCCTTCATAGGCTAACATTGACTGGTTTCACTTGGAAATTCTTCTAAGTGTGGAGTTTTGGAACTTTAAAATATTCCTCTAAAATCAGCCGAAATACGAATTCCGATTTACTCACCTGTTATCAGGAGAGACCTCAGTGCTGCATGTTTCAGCCCAGTACTGATCCTCAAAAGTAATTTTAACCGTACTTACCGGTAACTTGAATTTCCTTCATAGGCTAACATTGACTGGTTTTCAGCAAAAAGTTTCAAAGTGTTGATTTTCACAAACTACAAATATTCCTTAAAAATCGCCTGTATGACTTAAACGCATTCTTTCAACTGTTTACAGGAGATGCACCAGTGCTGGATCCAGGATCCAACACTGAGTAAGAAAAAGTAACGATAACAGTTTTTACCTGCTAAGTGAATTTCCTTCCATAGGATAACATTGGTGATTCTATGAGAAAAAGTTTCTAAGTGTCAACTTTTAAAATACAATAATATTCCTTAAAAATCACGACTGTAACCAAAACGCTTTTACTCAACTGTTTACAGGAGATGTACCAGGACTGAATCTAGGATCCAGTCCTGTGGTTAGAAAAGTAATCCATAAAGTAACTAATTGCATTTAACTAGAAATTCACATTGAGCTGAATGTTGCATTGTGTTTGAAAATGTGTTGCCCATTGCAACAACTGTAACTACTGTACTTAAAAGTGTATTGCCTATCTGCAAAGTATTTAAACTAAAGTAATTCATTAAGAGAAAGTATTTTTTGTAATGTAATGTATAATGTAATTACAATGTAATTTAAAAAATAAAATATGTAAAAAAAATTGTTTCTAAAAATGTAGTAAATCAGTATGAAAAAAATTAATATAACAATTAATACATTTAAAAATTGTCATTTACAAAACCTTTGAAATTCACTAAAAAAAACGTAGGTTTCAGGCACGTTATAGTTAGAAATTAGCATTTAAAAAACCTTTGAAATTCACTGAAAAAACCATAGGTTTCAGACACGTTATAGTTACAAATTAGCATTTAAAAAACCTTTGAAATTCACTGAAAAAACCATAGGTTTCAGACACGTTATAGTTACAAATTAGCATTTAAAAAACCTTTGAAATTCACTGAAAAACCATAGGTTTTAGGGACAGTTATAGTTACTTGGACATTGCACTCGTACAAAACCCGTGAAATTCCCCGTTATAGTTAGTTCAGCTAACTATAACTCGCGCCCCGCAATGCACTGCTGATGACGTCACATATTACATCACTCATGACATGGTCAGTGACATCACTGATGACATCACTGATGACATCTCAAATGACATCACTGATGACATCATCCACGTGATAATCTGATGCACCTCCTCACACCCTAATATAACCTTTGATACACCCACTCTAAATTACAGACTGCCATTCGCAAAACCATAGACACTCCAACACCAATAACTACATATCCACTCACTGATTCTTAGGTCTACACACACACATCCACTCACTCACCCGTACAGTCACTCATACTTACGGTCACTCAGTACAGGACTATCATATGCACTCATACTCCTATATAGACACTCAAACACCGCCACTCATCCATAGAGGTACTCACACACCTAGTCAGTCATGCAAATAATTAAACACACTACCATTTACTCACCTATACAGTTATACACACACCAGCTCACTTAATCATACAAATACTAGCACATTCTTACGCTCTTATACAATCACTGATACAAGCACACACTCATCCATACAGCCACTATCACAATCAGTCACTCTCGCTTTTAGCTATTTATATACTCCAACACACATATATACTGCCTTTCACATATGTAGTTACTCACACATGTACCACTGGGACATACATTCACTCACTAACACACTCTTACACACACTTACCCACCCATACAGTCTATCACAGATGCACTCTTGAAACCATCCACCCAGTGAATCACCCACTCACACATCTATGCACAGAGTCGCACACACCCCTCCCACACAAACACTCAGGCACCCATACAGATACTCACACAAGCATTCAATAACTCAAATAGACACTCATGTAGCTATTCACAAACACATGCAGCCACTTACACAGCAACAGACAGACGGATACAGACATTCACCCAGTTTAGTCACTAACCCATGCATTCAGTAAGATACGTTAAATCACTCACTTATACAGTCAGTCACGCACCTACTAAATCATCCATACAGACACTTACACACCCACTCATTCTGCAATACGTCTTTTCCTATATATATTAAAAATATTTAGGGGCATATTATCAAGGGCCGGCGATAAATATCGCAAAGCGCGCTTAGCGCTTGCATATTTATCGCCGGCTATCTCTGTAATTTATCGCTCGGTTAGCGCGTTATTAACAACGCGCATCGCCGAGGTGATAAAAATTTCAGAGATAGCGTGGATATCGCCGTTTTCCATGTGGAAAACTGCGATATCCTAGATGATAGGGCCTGTGGTCTTAGCCACAGAATCCACCCCCATGTTAAGTATGCCTTAGTCAGGAATTTAACAGACGTTAAATTCCTGCGTTAAGACATACTTAACGCGATTAAAATAATCGCTTCCTCGCATTGTAAATATCGCGAAGCTGCCTTCGCGATATTTACCCATGTTGTTTCCACAGACACGCCTACTTTGCATCTCATTATCGATGCGAAGTCAGGCGTGCTGGAAACGGGAGCAAAATCAGCAAAACACGCGATAGCGTGTCTTTGCTGATAAGGCGATATAATTATCGCCGCATTTCGGCCGAAAACGGCCGCAAAAGCGGCGATAATTGTTTATCGCCGCCTTGTTAATATGCCCCATTTAAACTTTAGAGAAACACACAGTCACTGGATGATGTCATCAGTGATGTCATTTGAGATGTCATCAGTGATGTCATCAGTGATGTCACTGACCATGTCATGAGTGATGTAATATGTGACGTCATCAGCAGTGCATTGCGGGGCGCGAGTTATAGTTAGCTGAACTAACTATAACGGGGGAATTTCACGGGTTTTGTACTGAGTGCAATGTCCAAGTAACTATAACTGTCCCTAAAACCTATGTTTTTTTCAGTGAATTTCAAAGGTTTTTTAAATGCTAATTTGTAACTATAACGTGTCTGAAACCTATGGTTTTTTCAGTGAATATATATATATATATATATATATATATATATATATATATATACTATATATATATATATATATATATATATATATATATACGCATACACATTCCCTCAAGTAACATTTGTTATTACAGCAATGTCACTTATCAATCATTGGATATCAATATTCACCTTCTCATGGACTGGCTGAACATTACAGCTACTGTGGAAGATTGGAGGATGCTTAAGGGGGAACATGTGCCAAATTACATATCAAGTAATTACATTACAGAGATTTTCAAAACTGTAAGCAAATATAAATATTACTGTAACATAGTACTTAAACATTTTTGCATTATTAAATAAATGTAAACTATGCCAAAATGCAATATAGTCCTACTTCGTTTGTAACACAATAATAAAAATTTATTTAAAAAAAATCTCTTGCTAAATACTTATATTTTACAATTAAACAGCGTGGCTCCTGTGTTGCATGGTTAAAAGCAAAAAAATATATATAAAGCTAACAGCATTAACCTCATCATAGCACTTTTTATAAAATAATTCACCAGGCTGCACTGCAGCTGTGCTGCTGTGCACCATGGCTAAAAAACACATTAACAAACCAAACAGATGTCGCTTAGGCAAGACATTTCTGCTTTGCCAATGCTTGTCTCCTCTGGAGCTTCTCTCCTCCTACGTGCAGAAGTCCAGTCTTTCTCCCAACTAGCCCTTAGAGGGTGTAAGGGGACCAGCTTCCCTGTTCCTGGGGAGAGCCCCACTGGTCCTGGGGTCAACTTCAGTCAGAGTCCTTAGTCCAGATGGGCATTAGGGGGTTCTTCCTTTCAGTTGTCCATTGCTGCCGCCTGCAGTCCCTGTGTCCAGCACAAAACACACCAAGAGAGAGCTTTCCCCCTTACGCAAGACCTTTGAATCAGATGCAGAAGGTTCTGGAAGTGAGGCATCTCTGGCCTATCCTTGGGGTTTACATCACCTCTCCGCCACTTTCCCAACCCTCCTGCACAGCATGCTGGGACAATTCAAAATGGCGTCACCTGGGAGTCACTAGTTACATCTGCTCTGGGGACATCAGCTCCGCCCCTAGGTGCCATCACTGCCAGGGGATTTCCCATTAAATCTTCAAATGGAAGCCCCCTCATGGGGGCTCCAGTTGTCTAGGCTTCCTCCTTTGTTCAGTGGGAATGTGCTGGCCCATTCCTGGTTCAGTGTGACAAGTGATTGATTGATTGATGTAGATCCTTCATCCCCACTCCTTTCCTCTTCAGGAGCTGAGCAAGCACTGTTAATTGCTCACTTTGTGTGGGGAGGCCTTTGTTCCTGCTGCTGGAGAGAAATGTAATTAACTTGGCACAGCCTAGGCTCTGATCCTGAGCTGAACCAGAGAATTATGACAATCCTGGAAGACCCATAAGCTGTATAGATATCTTCTTGGAACTCTCATATTTGGGTTTGGCATACAGATTCCACCCCAGCTTGATATGTCACTGGTCTCTGTAGGTCAAAGAGAAGCAAAACTGCACTGCAAGGCAATCTTCCTCATAGGTGTACAATGGAGTGCCACTGTAAACAAGACAGTAAACCACACTGACTTTTCTTATGAGTGTACACTAACCTTATGAGGCCTAACATAGGTCAATATCCAATCCTGTAGAGTCTCCTTTGCACCAGACTACTTGAGCGCAATTACTGGGCTGTGCACGACAGGAGTCTCCCACATGCAGCCCTTACGCATGTGTTCACGTGTTGATGTGTAACCAGCCAAGTGCCCCTTACCTTTTCTGGGTCGCAGTGACCTTAACTTAAAAGTTGGACACTGGTGGAAAACATGCACCGTCCAGTTATTGTGAATTTACCATGAGTGAGTCACTGGTTTTGAAGCTCACCAAGAGTAAAAAGGTCAAAACCAGGTGATCAAAAAGTGAAAAATCAGGATGGATTTGATGGGCAGAACCCATCGCCTCACAGCTCCCAATTAAAATATTAAATGAAATAAAGTAACCCAGTGTTATTTTATGGGAGAGGTAGGCCTTTCAGTAGTGAAAAACAAATTTAAGAGTTTTTCACTACCAGGACATGTAAAAGTTAAAAGTACATGACCAACTTTTTAAATACACTGCACCCTGTGCACAAGGCTGTTCAGGGCCTACCCTAAGGGTAACTTATATGCATCAAAAAGGAAGGTTTGAGCCTAGCAAAAGGTTTATTTTGCCAAGTCGAAACTGCACATGCAGGCTGCAATGGTAGGTCTGAGACCTGTTTGAAGGGCTAATTAAGTGGATGGGATAATCAGTGCTGCAGGCCCAGTAGTAGCAATTAATTTACATTTCTATGTAGTACCACATTACTAGGGAAGTATAAGTAAATTAAACGCACCAATTGAAGCAAACTTTATGGGGCAGCTTGTTGGATTACGGACCCCAGCCTCACCTGTTCATCTGCTCCTGACGCTGCCCAAATTCAGGATACAAAAGCAGCAAAGTGCTTCAGCGGCGCGGGTAGCAAACTTTACGGGACAGCTTGCTGGATTACAGCCCCCAGCCTCACCTGCTCATCTGCTCCTGACACTGCCCACAAACAGGATACAAAAGCTGCATAGTGCTCCTGCGGTGCAGGATGAGCCCAGGCATGTGCCGGGGCCAAGCCCATGCCCATCTTCGCTGTAAGAGGCTGGGCTGGGCCCCCCTCCTTTGGCCCTGTGTCTTCTTGGGTTTTTTATCAGGTGGGCACCGCCCTACTGCTATTTTGGTGTACTTCCCACCAATCCACTAACCTTTCCAGTTAACCAATTTGGGGAAATTGGGGGCCCAATATGGGGAAGCAGAAATTGCAGGGGGACAAGGACATCGGTCCTAAGCCAACTTGCGTCACTGCCCTTGACTCCTTGGACCGCGCAGTAGGGGTGATCACAAAAGAAATTGAGCTGTCTGAGCGGGATTATCCTTGGATACGAGGGAGGCCCCTAGTACTTTGACACTGGCTCTAGTAGTTCAATTAGCCCTCCACTCCTATTTAGGCCCTGCTGATTCTCCTGCGGGCTCACCTAATTCTCCCAGCATGCCCCCTGTGGCTCAGGAGCATCTGGCTATGAACGCCTCACCTGAAATCATAAATAACAGTGTTTGTGCGCCTTCAGCTAAGAGAAAGTGCCAACGTAAATGAACTGGAAACACTAAGGGACAGCTTAACATCTCAAGTCACTGGGGTCCTTCTGGGATCATCAGGATGATTTGGCATTCCCCAATCCAGGCTGGGATGGTATTTTGGACAGGCTCAAATATGTTATCACGCAGTGTGTTGCCCCATTGGTGGAGAGACTATATAAATTAGAGACTGTACTACCATTAACGCTAACATCAATTCTCTTTCTCCCTTAGGTTCTGCCAACTCAGTCCTTTCTGTTATTGCTGGTACTCAAGGTGGCCTGGGTAAGCCACCGGGTCCTTATTTATTTTTATTTATTTATTTTTGGAGTTTTGTATAGAGCGAACAAGACCCAACACAGGGTAAAAGAGCGCTTCACAGTAAAGAGTAAAACAAATTCAAGACAGTTTAGTAGGGTCCTAGACAGAGTTAAATCAGGAACAATTGCTCCTTCTCTGCCCCTAGTCTCCCTTCTCCTGATGCGATCATCTAACAGCCAAACCTACCACGTATGGAGGTGGTTGTGGCTCTTCCACCTAGTGGAGAGCAGCCCAATAGCTCTTCTGCTAGTTACCATGGTGGTGAGCCTGATAGGTGTTCAGGAGAGTGCTACCAGTCAGATAAGGGCCATCACACTCTTAACCTGCCACCAGCCTGCTGCCCTTATCTGGCGATCATGACCAGGAATCCTCAGCTTAACCCTAATGCCATGGAATCTATGCTCCAGCTAAAAAATAAAGTGTGTCACTGGTTGTGTCGAAATGCCAACTTTAATATTAGAGAATATAGTGACATCCTTTTTGTGGAGAGGGTGGGGTGGGTAGGTCCTGCGGCCATAAGCCTGAAGGGGGATTGGATGGTCATTAGTTGCAAGTCACCAAGTTTGGCTAGATGCTTGATCCATAGCTCCGACATGCAGCAGCCACAGGATAAAGGCATAGATATTCTCCCGCTTGGGTTCTTTTATCATCATGTGCTCCATACCCACGTGCCAGTGCCATCCTCTAGCCCACGGACTCTGGAGAATACACTATTGCCCACAACAAATAGATTTCCCTCTCTGTCAGATCTGGAGCTTAATGACTGACTTGTGGGTACCCCGTCCTTACCACCCAGCCCTAAGGCCAGTAGGCCACTATTGCCATCCCATCCCATTGCTGCCTCACCTCCCCTCCACCATGAGTCAACAATGAGGCTTCCCTGCTGAAACATCGCAGGTATCAAAACTAAGCTCTTGGATCCTGAATGGCTTAGGTTTATCTCCCAGTTCAATGTAATAATGCTACAGGAAACTTGGCACAAAGAGACGGTGAAATGGGATGGCTTTAAATGTTTCGCAATTGCAGTTACTCCTTCCTCTGGCCATAGAGCCCGAGGTGGACTAGTAACCATGATTTGCATTTCCAAACACCTTAGGGTCTTTCCAGTCCGTGTTCGTGATTCTGGGATCCAGATACTGTAGGTAGTAGCCTCCTATGAGTTTAATTTCTTTTTAGTCAACTTTTGTACCTCAGTTTCTGATCTAGGGTGTCAGATTGAGGCCCTGTTCTTAGCGCTGTCCATCCTTGAGGCCAGGTCACTTTCCAATTTCAGGTGTATCAAACTGATACTGGTCAGAGATTTTAATGCTAAGCTGGGTTTGAATCCCACTGTTCTTAACCCTTTTCTGGCCAACGACTTTCTCTTGCCACACGGCATTCGATCTCAGGGGAAGGAATTTATACAATGCCCTGGGGCATGCAGGTTTGTGCAACGTGATGGATATGGGGGTAAATAGTTTGGGCTAAAAACGTACCTTTATAGGCTGGGGTAAGGAGTCAATCATTATGTGTTTATCACTAGGACCCTTGTAGATATTGTTACCCTGGGGAAGGTGCACGAAACCTACCATAGCGATCACAATCCGATTGAAGTCAGGGTGGTATTACCTGTTAGTTATACTTATGTTGCTGCCCCTGGTCTTACTGGTTTATCCACCAAAAATAAGGGCCTTAGGGTCAAGCAGCACAATGTGCCAATTCCTACTGTCTTAAAAGCCCTAGTTGGCTCAAACTTTGCCTTATTACGGGCCTTTGTTAAATGTTGAGGCATCCCCTATCTCTGTTTTAGATGTCTTTGATTGACTGAATGCCTCCATGAGATCTATCATGCTGGAATTGCTGGGCCCATGCAGGACCACCCAAACTGTTTGGTTTGACAAAGAGTGTAATGCGGCAAACAAGCAGCTGCGTGAGGCCCTCAATCTAGTTATGGCATGGGAGGGGAACATATGGATTCCTTAACTTAAGCCTCCCTCACGGTGTCCGCAAGGCTGTCTTAGCACTCATATTATTTTTGTTATACATCAATGGCCTGAATTCCTTTTTAACAGCAAACGGTAGAGCCCTGCCCAAAGTGAAATCCATACTTGTACCCTCTCTGTTATATGCTGACGATGCAGTATTACTGTCTCACACGTCTAATGATCTTAAGGGACTTGTCCATCTTTTTGTCAAGTTCATGGACGCTCTAGAATTGGACACTAACATTTCAAAAACACACTATATGGCTTGTGGTAAGCAGTCCTTGAAAGTCAGACCCATTGCCATCAAAGGCAAGGTAATCTCTAGGGTGGCTGCCTACCCATATTTGGGGGTTACCTTTGACCAACAGAATAACTGGATGCCCTGCCTTGCTAATCGCTGTACGTGATTTAGCCAAGAGTGTGGAGCACTCTTTAAGTTTGCTTCTACAGTGGGTGGTAAACCTATCCTACCATTGCTACAACTCTATAGACTGAAATGTCTCCCTGTGTTGCTATATGGAGCTGCTATTTGGGGGCACCGAAATTGTGCGAATATCCAGCAAGAGGAGAACTGATTTTACAAGAAATTGCTAGGTATGTGACCTAATAGTTCTACTCTCTTTGTTCATGATGAACTGAGTCTTGATTATGTGGAAGACCATGCAAGACTTGCTCCGTTGCATCTGTGGATAGCTGTGTGGTCTGGGAAGCACACTGCTTTTAACAGGGACGTGATCGAAGAATGCCTTGGGTGTACGTTTGGCCACCAGATCCCGAGGCTTAACTTTATTAGGTCTATTGCTTCGTGGTTGAGTTGCCTAGAACTGTTCTTGAGCCCCCAGTTGTTAACTAAAGGTGAAGGGTGGTTAATTAGGGACCTGTTCCTTAGCCCTGCCAAGGAGAACAGAGAGAACAAGGCTGTGGAGAAACAAGCATCAAGATCCCGTTTGCTCCTGAAAACCAATATTGCTCCAGAACCTTACCTTTCTTTTGTCAGGCACCATTAGGAAAGATCACTCCTCACTAAGAGGGTCATTAGGATGGCGGGCGGACTTGAGTCCGCCCGCCATCCCAGCGGTAACGGGACCGCCCGCCTGTCATGCGGCGGTCCCGCACCCCTAATTATGATGCGACCGTTACCGCGGCGGTCGCATCTGGCAATTTAACATTGCGGCGGGTGCTGCTGGCTGCAGCACCCGCCGCAATGTCAAATGGCCATGTTGTGCATTTCCATGCACAACGTGGAAGGCACCACGCGGTGCCTGCCACCATGTGCATGGAAATGGAGGGGTCCCAGTGCACAACTGCCCCCCCCACAGAGGGGGCCCGCAAAGGGCCCCCAAAGCCAGTCTCTGCCAGTCTTTTTGAGGTCGGATATCCGCCGCAAAAAGACCGGCGGAAGGGCTCATCCTAATCACTACGGCGGTGCCTGCACGGCACCGCCGCAATGATGCCCTGGTTCCGGGTTCCGCAAGGCGGGCGGAAAAGGACCGCCTTGCGGGACCATGGTGGATGGACTTTCCGTCCGCCGGTGGTACCAATGTGATTCCCACCGCCATCCTAATTTGGCGGTGGGTGAATCACATTGTGATGGCGGGGGGATCGCCACAGCCGGCCCGGCGGTGGCGATCCTCTTGCCATCATAATTATCCCCTAAGTTCGGTTTGGTCACTGTTCGTCCACTTATTTGCTTTCCTCCAGGCCATTTTGACTCAAAGTCAATAACAGTGTGCTCCTCTGATGGTTGCTCACTTCAGCCCCTGCTGCATTTGGTTTTATTTTGCAGGTATTATGAATTCCTGAGCCGTAGGTATCTTTTACCTATTTTAAAGTCTAGCGGTTTTTATCAGTACAGGCTAGCTTTTCTTTATCTGCAGCTGCTAACCGATCACACTGTGTCTTTTGCTGTATCTTCCTTTCTGAAAAGTGCCCTGTACTCGAACAGAGTAATGAATTCTTAAAGTGCACGGCAGTATCCATTTTCCCTTGTGGTCGTCTTTCGAAATCCCCCTCAGCCAGCCTTACCGCCCCACCGCTCTTACCTACAACGGCCGTGGCTGCTTCTCATTCTACCGCATCTCTGTGAAAGGCAGATCCTAATATCTCTACGAAATCTATTGGTCTCTGATTACTTGAAGAGAGAGTAGTTTATGTTGAAAGATAGATGGCTATCATTCTCTTCTACAAACTTATTCGTCAGAAAAAGTTACATGTGGCATACGCGGTCCCCAATATTTTGCAATGCACCCTGGCAGCTGTTGATTATAATGATCATGTTTGCATATGGCTATGTCTTTCATTTTCTACAAAATTAAACATTTTTATCTTCTCCACTTTTCTATCAGTGTTTTAGGAAAGGGAATGATGGATATTTCTAGGATCTTTTATTCAAATCCATTCAGTCCGGCTTGCTTTTTTTACCTTTACTTATCTGTTATGATTACCCTCCATATTTCTGGTGAAGTGACTAGTAGTAGCATTGAAGGTATTGCAGAATTGAGTGCTTTGTAAAATTATTTGAACTTGCACTTGCACCTCCCCTTGAAAAATGTGATTTGTTGCAGACTTTTGCATGACCTCAGCATTAAATGCCTTTTAATAAATGTGCAACACAGATGTGCTTCCTGTCCATTACTATCTCTTTCTATTCTAGAACGTGAGTTTGTACAATACAGTGTACTGCTTTTAACCAATACCATGCGTCCAGCCCAGCCTCAAAGAAGTCAGAAAAGTGTTTCCATTAGGCAACACCTATGCGTGGAGTAATTTAACAACTTTCTTGAATTTCACAAAGGACCAGATTAACAAAAGTATTTGTGCGCTAAATAACATATTAGTGTACATGCTGCATCATTTAGAAATTAAAATTCAAGTTTGTTATCATGAAACGTGAATCTGCATCTAAAAATTGACTTACTACTCATAAATTACTACTAGCATTGCATAATGTTAATTGAAAATACATTTTCTAAAATGAGGAGGTTGTGAGTGTTTTTGGATGTGGGCACCTGCAAAAGGTAATCCCCTCAAACATGTATTTCTTTGGGCATTCATAAAGCATTTGCTCAGTGGAGGCCGGCACAGGTAAGAGCGGTTGGTGGCAGGGCGGGGCAGGACGGGGGGGAGGGAAGAAAGTCAACAGACAAAGGGTTAGTTAAAAAAAATAAAAAAAATAATGAAACCACTTACCTTGCGCTCGCTGCATCACCGACTCAGCGCTACGGTGAGCGTAGGGTAAGTGGTTTTATTTTTTTAAATTTCATTTTAACTAACCCGTCGTCTGTCGACTTTCCCGCCACACCCCTCTTACCTGTGCCAGCCGCCACTGCATTTTCTATTAATTCCAACTCTGAAACTATTCCACCTATTGTTAATGAGAATTGAAATCAAACTAAGTTAAACACATGGAGCCTGACCCACAAAGCCATTCAGGCCCTGAGTTAAGTTTAGGTGCTACGATAACTTGATTTGCAAGTATACATCCATGTTTTATATTCTTAAAACATGGCTCTGTACTCCATTTGAAAGGGATTTTACTAAGGCATATTTTTTCACATGTGTACATCTCCTCCCAGGTATGGTAGGGAAGTTTGCAGACACACAAAGCTCAACATCCGGTGATATATGTATATATATATATTCCCTACTGGCGGTCGCCAGTAAGTAGTTATAGTTAGGATGTAGTTTCGAGAGGAAGAGCGTTTTTTCATTTGCCAATAACTTTTGCATCGTTTGATGAATCCTCGCGAAAATAATTTTTCACAACTAGTTTGGCACTCACTTCAGCTGCTGTCTTGAAAATTTCGGTGTGATTCATCAAGCGGGGGGGCCAAGGAAAAGGGGGGATACCAAAACGTGTTTTCCCCATGTTAATTTCCATTGGAACTTTAGATACTGCTACAGCCCGAACTGCTGAACGGAATTACACCAAATTTGGCAGAAAGGTAGATATTTGTCCAGGGAAGTGCCTTTGTGATTTGGTGTAAATCCGTTCAGTAGCTGTGGAGACATTTTAAGAAGTTTCCAATTGTATATATAGGGATGTGGAGGATCAGCGACCCCTCCCAATCTCGTGCTGAGAACTGATTGGCTGCCAACACTTCAAACCAGGAAGTCATCTTAAGTCGGCTTGAGCAGAGTCCCAGACAAAATATTTTTAAAAAAAGAAAAGGGGGTCTGGTAAAAATACCCTGACCCTTTAGGCCTCTTAGGGTCTCTAAGGGCCAAAAAAGCTGGAGCCGCGGAACCCGACGAAAATTTAAAAAGAAATAGAAGCATGGTCTCCTGCGCTTCTGTAATCTTGAGCCCCCGGGTGGGAAAAGTCCAAGGGGCATTCATAATATATGTAGGAGGGGGGCGCACGGGGCCCCCTTCCTAGGGCCCCAGGGACCGCCACCTCCCCGGGGCATCATTTTTTATTTATGTGGGGTTTGCCAGCTTGGCAACCCCCTGTGCCCCGAGGACCGTCACCTTCCCCAGGGAAAATGTGCAATTAAGGAGGGGGACCCGCGGGCATCCCCTGCACCCCGGGACCACCACCTCCCCAGGGCTAAATATAACATTAATATGAAGGCACCACGCAGCCCCCCCCGCAGGACCAGGTACCGCCACCTCCCAGGGGCCAAAATGAAATAAATGCGGATGGCCCATGGAGCCCCCTCGCAGCCCTGGGGACTGCCACCTCCCCGAGGTAAAATGAAATTCATGCAGGGGGCTCATGGGGCACCCTCGCAGCCCTGGGGACCACCACCACACCACTGGCTGTGTCGCGAAATGGCATGGCACCCCTCCTGGAGCCTTAGATGGCCCTGGTGACCGCCACCCCCTGGACCGGCTCCTGCTATGTCCCGGGGTGCCCAACCCCGGGACATAGCTGTTTGCTGTGGCTTGGCGGGAGCTTTACCGGTCCCACAAAGCCATAGCAAAAGCTCTGCTTCTAGCAAGCGAGAGCATAAAAAATGCTCTCGCTTGCTAGAAGTGGAGCAGAATTGTTTTCACAGAGAAGGAGCTGCATGTTCAGCAGCCCCCTTTCTGTTAAAGCAATGCCGGCTCCTGCAGGAGGCAAGGAGCTGGCAGGGCCGCGGTGGCCTTCAGGCTCCCCCCGCGGTCCCAGTGGAGACTGGGTGCCCTGGGGACACCCAGCAGAGATCCCTGGGGATGGGGTCCCCGGGCAGAAATCGGCCCATGGAGGCGGGCTGTATGGCCCCCTTCCACCATTTCAGAAAGGCTGGGACATGGTGGATGGGGTCCCCGGGGCCGGAATTGGCCAGAGAGGGGGGCGCGGCCCCTCTCCCCAATATGATAACATAAATTAAAGGGCCGGGCTACGGTGGATTGGAGTCTACGGGGCCTGGGGAGCGGCCCCCCTCCCCTAAATTAAGAAAATATAATTAAAAAAAGGTCAGGCCCCGGGGGATGGGACTCCATCCCCCTGGGCCAAGATCGGCCTGGGGGGGTGGGCCGCACGGCCCTCCTCCTCATTCCAAAAAGGCTTGGCCCTGGGGGATGGGGTCCCCGGGGCCTAAAGCGGTCCAAGGAAAGGAGGCCACACAGCCACCCTCCCCTAATAAAACAAAAAATATATATTTAAAAAAACATTGGTAAATCGCTGAGGCTAACTACCCCTCCTGTTACCTCCAGTAATTCCCACACAGCATGATTGCTGAGAGGTCATCGGATGCCCACCCCCTTTCTCCACCACTCTGCAAATGCACCTCCTGGTGCACTACTGGTTGGGGGATGAAGTCTCCTTGACTGTTGAGGGTCCTTGGGGGCCAACTAACCCTCTTGCTACCTCCAGTAAGTCCCACACAGCAGGATTGCTGAGAGGTCTTCAGAGGCCATGCCCCCTTTCTCCACCACTCTGCAAACACGCCTCCTGGCGCACTGCTGATTGGGGGATGAAGACCTCTTGGATGCTGAGGGTTCTTGGGGGCCAAGAAGCCCACCTGTTACCCCCAGTAAATCTAACACAGTAGGATTCTTGAGAGCTGGTCGGAGGCCCCACCCCCTTTCTCCACCACTCTGCAAGCGCCACTACTAGTTAAAAAACCACAGGAATTCACTTAAAAAAGCAAAGGTTACAGAGATGTTATTGTGAGGAAATAGAATTTGAAAAACCTTAACAATTCACTAAAAAAACAAAGGTTACAGGGACGTTATAGTTAGGAAATAGAATTAACAAACCTTAGAAATTCACTGAAAAAAACTAAGATTACAGGGAATTTATAGTTAGGCTCAGATTTCACTCGTACAAAACTAGCGAAATTCAGCAGTTATGCCTGAGCTAACTATAACTTACGCCTCTGCAATGCACTGCATATGACCTCACATATTACATCACTCATGACATGGTCAGTGACATCACTGTTGGCATCACTGATGACATCTCAAATGACATCACTGATGACCTCATCAAGTGAGTGTGTTTTTAAGAGTTTATGGGTGTTAAATATATATACTATCCTACTACAAAAGTTAAATTAGTATACTAGGTGCACTACTACTGAGTGATACTACTTCTAACATATATTATGTGAGTGGCTGTGTGACTGTATCCTTGTGTGTATGGGTGTGTAAGAGGCTGTATGGATGCATAAGTGGGTGTGTGAATAGCTGTGTTGGTTAGTGAGTTGCTGTGTGAGTGGCTGCATTGGTGAGTGGGTGTATCAGTGGCTATCTGGGTGAGTGAGTGGCAGTGTGAGTGGCTCTATGGGTGGGTAAGTGGGTGTGTAGTTACTGTATGGGTGAGTGAGTAGGTGTCTGAATGGCTACATGAGTGAGTGACTGGGTAAGTGGCTGTATGGGTGAATGAGTGGGTGTTTGGTTAAGTGAGTTGGTATGTGAGTGGCTGTGTGAATGTCTGTATGGGCGAGTGAGCGGATGTGTGAGTGCTTGTGTGGATGTGTATGTAAGTGGTTGTGTGGGTGTGTGAGTGCTTGTATGGGTGAGTGAGTGGCTGTGTTGAGAGGCTGTATGGGTGAGTGTGTAGCTATGTGACTGGCTTTACGGGTGAGTGACTGGCTGTATGGATAAGTGAATAGTTGAGTGAGTTGGTGTGTGAGTGGTTCTATGGATGAGTGAGTGAGTGTGTGAGTAGTTGTATGGGTCTTTGAATAGGTATGTAAGTGGTTGTGTGGTTGTGTGAGTGGGTGTATGAGAGGCCGTATGGGCTGTGAGTGGGTGTGTGAGTGGTTCTGTGGATGTCATCAGTGATGTCATCAGTGATGTCATTTGAGATGTCATCAGGGTTGTCATGAGTGATGTCACTGACCATGTCACGAGTGATGTAATATGTGAGTTCATAAGCAGTGCATTGCGGGGGCGTAAGTTATAGTTAGCTCAGGTAACAATAACTGCTGAATTTCTATGATTTTGTATGAGTGAAATGTGAGCCTAACTATAACGTCCCTGTAAGAGGGCAACAGGTCAGCACAGCAGAATTCCAGCAGAGTGGCAGCCTTCAGCAGCTCAGCAGTCCTTCTTCCTCACAGAGTATTCACAGGTCCAGAAGCGTACTGAAATGGTGGTGTCTGAGGTTTAGTACTTATACTCAGTTGTGCCTTTGAAGTGGGGGAGACTTCAAAGAAAGTGAAGTACACAGAGGTCCTCCTTTCCTGCCCTGGCTCCAGACTCACTACAGGAGGGTATGCAGCCCTTTGTGTGGGGACAGGACACAGCCTATTCAGGTGTGAGTGTGAGGCTGTGCCCAGCTCCTCCCTCCCATTCTGCCCAGTATGGCCCATCAAGTCATACCAAAATCCCCTTTGTGTGTGGCTGTCTAGAGCAGAGGTCTTCAAAATGTGGGGCGCGCACCCCTGGGGGGCCGTGGCTATGTTCCCTGGGGGACGCAAATGCCTGTGTAAATACGTGTAAATGAAGATGGCCTGGAAGTGCGAATTTCTTTATTTATTGCGTTTCCAGGCTGTCTTCATTTAAATCCAGCAGATAAAGGTCATGTAAAACGACAGCAACTGTTATTCTTGGCGCCATGGTGGCGGATTCAAAGACGCGGCTAAGTGGCTAAAAAGGAAAAGAACAACATTTCCTGTAAGTATTTGGTTGATTTTTCACATTTAGCCAGCTGCATATAAAATAATGCCCATACTATAAACGAAAAATAAATGCAAATTAAAGTAATCCTTGGAAACGCTTTCTTTAATATTATCAAACCTCAATTCATTACTGCGATCACTACAGTTGTCTGTGAAACCAGAGAATCAGACAATTGAATCCTGCTTGGCATAGTGTGGAATCCTGACTTTTGTATTTATAATTCTGAGAAGTCCCAGCCTGTAACATAAAGCACTGCGAATATGCAAGTCATTATTTACATTTTTTATTATACACTGTATAAGCAAGGCTGCTAAAATTATGCGCCGGGAAGGATGAAATTATGTAGCAGGGTTGACTAAATTATGCGGCGGGAAAAAAAGCCAACACATCCGGCTTAACAAAGTACTTTTTGTGATAGTGTTTCTTCATTATTTTATCAATTTTACACATGCTACCACTGTGTGGGCAAATGTTTCACCTCATTAATGCCAGATTAACACCCAAATTCAGCAATAAGCAACAGAAAGCTGACTGTCAACCTTTGCGATGGGCCTTCCACTGCGTGGCAACATGTGTTGTTTCCTTTTTAGTAACTTTTGATCCGTTTGAGCTAGAAACAGATTTTTGTTTGTTAAAATCTGTAGACTATGCAGCAGATGGTGAATTATGTGGCATGTGGAGTTTAAATGGCCTTCACTACAATTAGTGCAGCAGGTGCAGTGGCACTAGGGCAGTACACACCAATTGTGTCTGTGTTACTAGCATAATGGGGGATGGGAACCTTTTTTTCATGGTAAGCATCAGGGCCCTAGTTACCCTTGCTTTGCAGGGAACAGGTCCAAAGCAACAGTCGGCAAGATGTGGGATTTACTCCCTTTTCTTTTTAAGACAAAGGAGCAGACAACCTGCTTTGGACCTCATGTCTAGGAGTGATGGGCTAGTGGAGAGAATGGGCAGAGTAATGGGTATCATTTGTACCACAGAAGCAGTTGCATGGGGGCCAGGGGTGTGAGGCGTCAAATAAACCCCAATTAGTTTTGTTTTACTGTCTTTTCTTGATTATGTTGGGGCCCACTATTGTTACCATTGCTTTGAAAGTGTTGCTTTGGGCCTTGGACCAATGGCCCAAGAGAAGGGAAAATGTAATCAGGGGAGACACATTAGCTTAGGCCTCAGAGAGATGACAGAGTGGGGAAAGGGGCAAGATGGAGGCCCATTTTTTCAATAAGGGGCAGAGAAGAACGCCACTTCACAAGGCAGGTGATCTCACTACTGAAGCAGATGCAGTGGCCCTCGGGCCCAGGAGTGAGAGGCCCACTGCATAACAATTATGACTGCCTTCATTTATAAAAGAGGATTGTAGGCTTTTCTTCCTAGCATTAGAGGTGAGAGCACCCTTGCTGCAAAGTGGTGGACAACAAAGGCCTAGTAGGTCCCTACCTACTTGCTCTCCGTTTGCACATTGAAATTGATTTTAAATAGATTTTTAATGATGACAACCCTGTTTTATTAATTTGAACAAAACCTTTCAGTTCTAATTGTGTCCTGCTTCTGAGTGTGTTATACTCAGCATTTGTTAACTATGACCTCATTTCTTGTGTATTTCTTGTGAGCACTTGCACTTTAAACTATGGGGCTCTTTCCCCTGGGAGGCTATTTTGTTGTGCCTCACGTTCCTCTCGAGTCAGCGGTCCAGCTTCTACGCGCCGCCTTGCCTCGGACCACTATTTAATGGCCCGGGAGCAGACGCGCAGCGCTTGGTAGGTCCCTACCTACTTGCTCTCCTTTTGCACATCAAAATTGATTTTAAATTGATTTTTAATGATGACAACACTGTTTTATTAATTTGAACAAAACCGTTCTGTTCAAATTGTGTCCTGCTTCTGAGTGTGTTATACTCAGCATTTTTTAACTATGACCTCATTTCTTGTGTATTTCTTGTGAACACTTGCACTTTAAACTACGGGGCTCTTTCCCCTGGGAGGCCATTTTGTTGTGCCTCACGTTCATCTCGAGTCAGCGGTCCAGCTTCTACGCGCTGCCTCGCCTCGGACCACTATTTAATGGCCCGGGAGCGGACACACAGCAGATGCGCGCAGCGGGGGCGCCAAAGGCAAGCCCGTCTGCGCCCGGGAGCGCCCGACCGGGACCAGGGGCCATGACCCCTGGTCCAAACCAAGACAAGGAGACTAGGCAACTCTGCTAAACAACTGTTAGAGCTCCATCAGACCCCCTCCCCCCAACTGTACAACAATTAAACTAGATGAAGCTCTTTCCGAGTGCCAACACTGCAGGTTCTCTCTCACTTGTGCAATAAACAATGACTACAACGGTAGGATCAGATTTAAAAACAGTGAACCAGGGATACCCAATCACACTGACTTACTGGGGAAGATTACGCAAAAAAGTACACCATTATTGAATCAGGATTTCACATTTGATAGCATTAATTGTCGATCACTCACAAAACACAAAGCTGACATTTTTTATCTTTTGCTTAATAACCAACCTGATGCTGTCTTTCTAACAGAGACCTGGCTACATGATAGTTCAGGTCCTGATGTGGCAGCAGCACTCCCAAATAACTATTCCATCTTTAGAAAGGATAGGAAACTAAAGCTGGGGGGTGGCATTGTTTATCTATAAAAGCTCTTTTGAATGTAAATTTGAGGATTTACCTGCCACTGACTGCGAAGCTTCATTATTTAAAATCACGCTTACACCTAAGTTTACTTTTTCTGGTATATTAGTTTATCGTCCCCCGGGCCCAGCTGGACCTTGGGCACTGTCCTTCCCCGACCTAATAACCCCTTAGAATAGAATAGAATAGAAGAGGTTTTTGTATAGCGCATGGCTACCCGGAAGCATCCCAGCATCCCCCTTATTTTTTAATGCTGCCAACTTTACTATTCTGGGTGATCTGAATCTGCACTTAGATGACCCTACGTGCACTAAAAGTGCGGCATTCATTGCTGACCTTGAAGCAATGAATATTCAACTTCGTAATTCGGGTCCTACCCATGTAGCAGGTCACCTGCTTGATCCCATTTTTTCTAATTTGTCTGATCTTTGTTGTCCCCCTGCTTTCCCCTTGTGCTGGTCGGATCATTTTGCTGTTACTCTTCTGATGAAAGTCGCTCCCTGCTCCCCGGTAGTCTCGACGGGACCGAAACCTAAAGTCAGAAATTGGGCAAAGCTCGATGTTGGAGCTTTAAACAATTCTCTAGCTGACAGCAGACAGCTATCAAACAGATTGCAACCGCGGATCTTGGCTCTATCCAAAGTTGGATTTTACAGGCAGTAGATACCTGCCTCCCTCTATCCAACAAACGTTTCAGTAATCATCGGCCCCCAGCCCCTTGGTTCACTGAGAGGCTTAAGAATAAAAAAAGCTCGATGTAAAACTCTAGAAAGACAATGGAGGAAACACTACCAGATAGATGCCAAACTGGCCTATAAAAAGGTCCTAAGGGATTACCACACTCTCTGCAAAGCAGCTCGAGCTGAGTTTGTTTCTCTTAAAATCTCTCAAGCTCAGAACTGCTCAAAAACTCTTTTCAGGGTGGTTAAAGAACTATCCAGGTCAGAAACTCAGACCACCCCTCTTGTCCTTACTGGAACGCAATGTGAGGATCTTGCCCACTATTTTGTGGATAAAGTGGAAAAAATATACTCTTCACTGTCCAGTGATAATCTGCTAAATACCTCACACGTGGCCGACACTACCCCTAATGCGACCACTGTCGGGATGTTGGAGACCCATTAAATCCATCAACAAGCTGGAAGCTTCGTCTCTCCTGGAATTCAGCTCCTTCAACCAGCTTCTGGCAAGCATCAAATCTGGTTCCTCCTGTGATTTACTTCCTATTTCAGTGATGAAACAGCTTGAGTCCCCGATACTCTTGCATTGATTATGGACCTTCTTAATGCCTCCTTGCAGGAGGGTTTTGTTCCCCCGGAATGGAAACGTGCCATGGTGCTCCCTCTTTTAAAGAAAGCCAATGCTGATCCGACGAAGCCATCGAATTTCCGTCCAATCTCGTTGCTCCCGGCCTTTTCTAAAATCCTCGAAAAGCATGTTAACTCCCAGTTGACCTCCTTTGTTGAGTCTCAGAACTTTCTTCATATCTCTCAATGGAGATTCAGAGCTCTCTGTCATATTCCAAAGACTGTGTCAGTCTCTGGCTTTCTCCGTGATCTTCCTTGGCTAAAGGTGGAGAATCGAATCAAATTCAAAATTGGATTGGCTCCGCAATATTTGCAATCTTTAGCTAAACACTATATACCTCCATGTCCTCTGCGTTCTGCTGCACAGTGTAAATTCATTATCCCCAGAATCAAACTCACTCGCATGCGCGGTCGGTCCTTCTCTTACCTGTGACCTTCCCTACGGAACTCTCTCCCTATTTCTCTACGGGAGGAAACCGTTTATGGCAGATTCCGCAGAAATTTGAAAACATGGCTGTTTAATTTGTAATTTCCTTTTCCCCTCACCTACCAGGCTGGTGCTGGGAAACCCCTCAGGGTAGCTGTGCGCCCTATAAATGTAAATAACACAACATAACAACATGCCAGAGCTCATTTTATTCTGAAAGGGACAGAGAATCTGTTCCAAGATTGGAATGAAGGCCATACATAGTGGGGATGAGGTGAACGAGGCACAGCACAGTCTGCTACTCAACGCTACAGCTATCATTAGTGCTACATGTGCAGTTGAATTGGGTCTCAGGAGTGTGAGGGGCTTACAACACCCCAAGTATCAGGAGTTGTGTTATTGCTTGATATATTTGCTCTTTTACCAGGGTCACATTTAGTGTGGATTATCAGTTACAGAAAAAGTACTCCTGAAATGGTAATCCCACCCCCTGCACTCGTCCTGGATCTTTCCACTACCCCAAGTACTGACAAAGTTTTGGAGGGGGGACCGACTTGAAAACTTTTGCTCAGGGGGGGCTCACAGCAAAAATGTTTAAAGACCTCTGGTCTAGAGGGAATGCACAAGCCCAGCTGTCACCCATCCCAGACGTGTACCTGGATACATACAACACAGAAGTAGCCTCTGTTCACATTTCTCACAGTGGAAGGCCCTCCATTTTGATTTATTAGAGCTTTTCCAAGCAGTGACATCCTGGGGCTTGAATTCTAAATTTAATTGTGAATAACGCATGTGAGAGAACTACCTGTGTACAAACAAGGAAAGGACATTCCTCGTCAATATGTGAAATATCAAACCAATGTAAAAAAAAGAATTAACCGATCAACCTTTATTCCACACCATATTTGTCTGCCAGACAGCAGGAGGGTTTCTATCTACATGCACAAAGGGTAAATTTATGTTTTTTCTATGAATTCTGGCAACAAATCCAGATGTTATGCAGTATTGAGGCAGGTGTGTGGTATTGTATTTAGTACACTTGGCGATACAATGAAGGACTCGCTTATTTAATTCACATGCTCCTAGTTGCTAGCCCAGGCAGCTGTAAATAAATTGTATTTTCTGGCAATCATACTATAGGTGCCAGAAAGAGTGGGTTGATTATTGGTCACGTGTTAAGAATGATTACAGTGCAGATGCACAGAAAAGTCCTACTAACATTACTCGAATACAGCTGTAAACGAGGCAACCAACATACATTGCAACGCGGGGCTATCCTCTAGCAATAAATTAAATAAAGCGAAAAACCTTTTGGCTGAGCTCATTAAAATGGCTATCAAAATTCAGACAATGCGATTCTACATTTTATTTTCCCATGGACTTGCATCCCCAATTCACCGGTTGAAATATCGCAGTCACCACCAGTAGTGTCGTATAAAGTGGTAGCATTTAAGAGGCGATGTGATCAATTTTTGTTAATAATTTGTCTGAAAATGTAGAGAAAGAATTATTCCTGCCTTGAAGGATTCGTTTTGGGAATGCAGATTAAAAATATTGTTCCAGCTGTGCTTCTGTGTGGGTGGCATTTTAGGAAAGTAATATCGTACCAGCGCGTGAGCGCGCAGACACATCTAACAGCGTAGCAAAACTGCCACTGACTGCCCTTCCGACTGGCAGCAACAACAAGCGGCCATTGATTTATGGCTAAAGGAAATAGATGCGCCGGGGGTTTGTCTGCAGGTAATAATTAACAGTTCCCGGAGAAAAATCACAAATGGTTGTCTGTGTTCTTAGGAACAGAGCAGCTCTGTGACTGACTGAGCTGTATACGCGTTGAAAACCTGTTTGAGGACGGCTTCTTTCTCCAATGTGGGGAGGAGATGTTCCCTAGCGGCAGGGGCGGCTGGTGACATTGGAAAGTGGTGAGGCGTAACATTATTGTCGTGCTGCACTGCGGCGTGCGAGCGCAGCGAGCGAGCTCGAACAACCTACGGGGTTTTTGGGGGGTTCCCCCCAACAAAAGTTTGAAAAAAGAGTGGACAAACGGTGCATTTTTAAGCAAATTTGAGGAAGCAGGAAGGTTAATAAAGCAATTAGTGCTGGGCCTAATAAACATAGATCGGTCACTGCACCTCCCCTCCCCTCACTTCACAAAGCTTTGCTCTTGTACCTTCACCCAGCTCCACAGAGACCCATGCTCACTCACAGGTGTTTACACACTTCTCTACTGGGGATTGCCAAGTAGACAGACAAATACACAACTAACAAGCAGACACATCTCAGTCTTGAAACTGTAAAGCAGAGACACCCAAACGGATCTTAGATTAGGAATTATAATGCAGATAGTCAGACACTCAGCCTCCTCCCCTTTCCATCTCAAATGTTCAAGCTTGTACCTCTGAAACACCACGCAGCATTCTAAAAGCCAGGAAGTAGTTAGGGGTATTAAAATATGTTTAAATAAATACAACCATTACTTTTCCATCAACATATTGCACGTTTTATAAAATGGTGCACTGTTAAAACAGTCAATACAGGTACAACCCATTAAGTCTGCCTATTTCCTGCCCATTCTCTGCTACAGGGTTATACCAAATCACTCCACAAACACTGGCAAATATGAAACATTATGAGATTGTACATGACAAGTCTTTCACCTAATTTTGACTCAATTTACACGGCCAGTAAGGGATTGGGACCGATTTTTCCCCCCCCTACTACGCACTTTGAACAACATAGTAACACCAGTACTCTCATCAAAAGGATTATATCCTTGGCATGTTGTGCCCAGAGTCTTTCATATGAAAGAGTGTGGTTGCAAATAAGTAGAATAAATGTGAAACCTGTAGTGTGAAAATAAACACACCAGTACACACCTAGTAATTTATTGCCACAACGTAATATATGCAGTTTAATGGAAGTCAGTTTAAAAAATAGCTAAAGTTCATATTGTTCAGTAACATTTTGGTAAATGCCCCTTATTATTCTGAACTATAGACGTGCAAACAGTCAATGATTGTTCATTTCAGAGAAAAAGTTAGAAGAACAGAAAAGCTGGTTGTATTTTTCAATGTTCAAACAGCAGCTTTAATTCTGCTCCATGGTCTGCCTTTCAAGCTGTCTGCTGGTGCTGGCAGGAGGCACTGTGGCATGAGAATTGAAGTGTTATAAGTTATTTCAGTTGGGTATCTACATCCTTTCCTTGTAACAGGTGACTAGAGATGTCACAAACAGACTAATAGAACATTGGGCAGCTTTTTATAGAGGGGTTGAAAGCTTCCATCTCTTATATTGAGATTTCAGAGAAACTAAAATGCACAGTGGCCAAATAAATGGTTTATTACTGTGCATACTGCAGGTATATGCGAATCATTTCAGAAGGGAACAGAAAAAGACTCTACATTGCTTCTGAAACACTGAACAGCAATAATTGGAAAATATAAAGCCTTCAAAATTATGATTAGCAGCTGCTGCCCCTACTGTGAGAGGGAATGAGTTTGTAGTTACATAACTTGCCTCTCTCCTCGGAAAGGAAGGACAAGCAGCTCTTGAAACGCCATTCACCAGTGTACTTGTTACAGTTCACAAAATGTGAAACCACTGTCAAAATGGTAAAACTGAACATTTTGGTATTCAGATGGTGAAATGACTTATTGATCGCTTGTGCAGAATTGATCAAATATTTCTAGAAGCAGTTAAGTGCTCTGCATGAAATGTGGTTCTGGTCGTGTTCCACTGTGCAGATTGCAGGGATCCACAACTTTAGTAGTGTTCACTAATTGGCACCCTGAGCAGTTATCTAGACAGAATGGAAAGAAATGAATAGGGATGCAGCTGAACCACCCTCTTCAGTCTTGGAGGGGGGTACTCCAGTTTGGGGTTGATACACAGCTAATTAGCAGGGCAGTGTTTGTTGGAAATTCATGTGCTTTCGATTTCCATACGGTGGCTAATGTGTAGATAAATGCATGACTTTATTCCCAGGAGCTGATAAAGTAGCTTTATATGAACACTTCGGGGCATATTAGCAAGACAGACGATAAAATTATCGCCGTTTTAGCGGCAGGAAACTGCCGCTAAAACGGCGATAATGGGCTTGCTAATATGCGTTATAGATTTCAATAGAAGCCCAGGTTAGATGTGCAGGACATCTAACCTGGGCTTCTATTGAATTCTATAACGCATATTAGCAAGCCCATTATCGCCGCTTTAGCGGCAGTTTCCTGCCGCTAAAACGGCGATAATTTTATCGCCGGTCTTGCTAATATGCCCCTAGATTCCCTGCACCCAGAGGTATTTAAAAAAGGAGAGACCTAAATTGTTCATGTTTGTTTTCAGATTTATTATTTTCACTTTCACATGCATCATTCGAAAGTTTAGCAACATCTATGTTAAAGTTATAAATTAAACCTATCTTAAAATCAAATATTAATATGCAGCAGAACTTTAACTTTCTTAACTGATGATACCACACATTAAAAATGCGAGTTGGTTACCAAAGGACATGGTGTTTGAATTTAGTGAATAGGACGCTTGTGCTTCAGTGTGAGATTCTGCATCACTGTGACAAGGAATAATAACAAAAATAAATATAGTGGAGTACGCACAAATTCCAATAGGCCACTGTACAATGTCTCAGGAGAAGCAAGGACGAAGGATTCCATCATGCAGTGAGCACAACATAATGGGAGACTCAGTGGTACGTTGGGTACCAAATTAGTGAGTTCTATTCTCTGAACTGCAGTCTAGAAACCTGATCTTTATTAGATGGACTCTCGTTAAAGCAGGCATACAGTTGTTTTACTATCTGGAATACCAACCAGCGCGGCAAGGTGGGTTTACCAGTGTAGGTTTGCTGAAAGAGTACAGCACCATCTCAACAAGTCTGACAGCCAATCCTATTGGTGCTAGGAAATGTGGACACTTCACAATCTGAACCAGCAACCACTGTACACCAGCCAAAGCATACAAGCTACAAACAATGGCCAACCTGCAGCATGCATTAGTAAAGAATTAACATGTAATATCAAAATTAAGTCAACTTTAAAAACAGAGCGAATGACGAGTCCATCTCTCATTTTCACACGTAAAGTCAAGCGGCTGCAGCAGACACAAGCAAAGAGTTTTAGCTGATTGGGTGTGTGAGGATACAGAAAGAACGGGGCAAGGGGCTTGGTGCGGGCAGTGGCACTGGGCCTGATGCTACAGCGATGCAAGCGGCCTACAACAGTCAGGAGGAGCTTCGGGCAGGAGCTGTAAGAAACGGGAACAAGGGAGGCAAGAAGTAGGGTGGTACTGGGCAGCAGGCCCTTGGCATGCGGATGCAGCCAGTAGGGTGACTGATTGGAGCATCCCCTGCAGAAGAAGACACGGGGACTGGGTCAACCATAGGCTTGTGGTGCTACACGCAGGAAGCAAACTATCAGCATTGGGGCAGGGGGGCAGCTGGCAGCATGCTGGGCAACGGCAGGCACGAAGATATGGGACACCAGCAGGAAATTGTCCCAGAATAGCAACATGCAGGGGGTCTGGAGATGCAGGGGGTCTGGAGCCACAGTGGGGCTGGAGCTGCACGGGCATATAAGGCTGCTGCAGGACAGGCAAAGAGCAGCAGGAGGGGATATGGCTGCAGCAGACACTGAGCGGTTAGGCATGCAACAATGACAGAGCCAATAAAAACTGCAATAGGAAGCATTAGATCACGTCACCAAAGGTGGCATAAGCACGAGTAAGGGAAAGGGCACTGGGCTGCAGGTGCATGCTTATCTGTGCCTGTCCGTGCAGGAGGCACACGATTCTCACTATGCTGAACATTGGCCTATGTGCACATGTCACCGAACTCTTTTAAACGTGAAAAAAGAGCCCTGATGCAGATGCACAATACAATTCATCTGTGCCCGGCGCCCAGCACTAACTCGGCTTCCCACTGACATGAGGGTCTGTCCCAACTCCAGCTTTAAGTGTGACGTTCTTCCCAACGCGTGGGCCTGATCCACAAAGCACAGAGGTGTGCACAATGTTCACGGAAATGCCTGACTTGATTAACTGTTATAATCTGAACCCCTCTCAACAATGTAATGGTTCTGAGAGCCTTCATCCCCAGGGAAGAGACTCCTCACAGACTACTAGGATAGTCATCTTTTTACAGGCCCGCCTCAGAGGTCTCTATGGGACCCACAGGTGACCCGCTGAGCCCCAGCATAGCTAACTCCGCCTTTCATCATTCTTATGTTGATTAAATATCTACAACTGCGTAGAGTGATAATAATAACACCCATTCAAAAGTTAACATGTATTCTAGGTATAGAATAATTGACTGTACCGCTGGGCAATAACGAAGTTAATCATCCTACCCCCGTGATATCAGGTCCGATATGCAAAGGAGGGCCCATTTTGAGGGTATTTTAAAGCTATTATTATTACGTATTATTTGTAAAGAGTAGCTGACACCCAGAGGTCTTGGCACTAAGGCGCTATAAAGAAAGCCTGGTGACAGACACGAATGGAAGTTTAGCGAAACAGAAAAGTTTTCAGAGAATGCAGACCCAAATGCGCCCGAACAGCAGGAAAAGTTAAAAAACGGGCCGGTTTGTTTATTTTCGCTCAGGTTCTTCAGCACTCTTAAATACAATTTACGATTACAATTTGTACTTACACTTTCCTCAGGGCATAGGACGGGGTGGGCCAGTATGGAGTGACAGCAGCAGGAGCCGCTTCCGCTCAGAGAGCTGCTAATGTGGCCATAGGGGCTTATGGCACCAGGTCGCCTCCGGCTGGGGCTGGCTTCCAAGATGTGGCGAGAACTACAGAGGACCCGGGAGCTGCCAGCCACAGCATGCTACCTCTGCGGACCTATTACCACAGCCACTGCAAGCCCGAGGCATTGGGAGGCCCAATTATGCGGCACGGATGACAACATGTGTGGCAATAAGGGCGAATTATGCAGCATAACATGGTGCAACCTTCAGCAATTCTATTTCATTATTTTGTCATTTTAACAACTATTAGCGATCAGTGGCGGCTCGCATACTCGGGGGAGGGTCATGCGGGGGAGCTTAAAATAAAATGACGGAGATTAAAATAAAGCAAATTTACCTGTCCGGGTGACCTGGGCCGGGGTCCCACGTTGGGGGCTGCTTGGCGCCTTCTGTTCTGCTCTGTCCTGCTCCCGCGCCTTCTGAACAACAGCCCTCAGGCTGCGCGGTGTCTCAGGCTGCCAATCCAGACGCTGCATTAGCAGCGCCAGGATTGGCTAGGGCACGGAGACGCCCCGCCCATTAGAGACCGGGGGTTGCTGCATGAAGCAACCCTCGGCCTCTCGAGTCCCGACTCCCCTATCTCTCCTGGTCGCTGGTCCTTAGGAGGTGGCTGTAGTGCGCATGTTCAGGCTGGTCATAAAAATGACCAGCCCAAAATCGAGCATGCGCACTATTGCAGCTGCGCTTTAGAAAGCGCTGCTGTCAGTCACCCTCCTTGCTGCCGCAGCCAGCCCCGCCCCCACCCCCCTTCAGCGCCGATTGAATGCCTGCCTGAGCGGAGCGAGTACTTGTCTTTAAAGTTTGCTATTTTGCTTGCGTGCGGTGCGACTTGGGGCCATGTGGCCAGGTGGGGCAACGCCCCAGCGCCCCAATGGACGCACCGCCCCTGCCTAGCGGCTAGAGTAGGGGACCCAGGTTCGAATCTTTCTCGGCTCAGCATTATATGACTGTGGGCAAATCGCCTAACCCCGCCGCCGTGCATACAAAAATAAAGTGAAAAAGTGTAACTTCAAGTTTACAATATCTACGTCAAAAAAGAGTGCCATAAAAACCTTGGGGCTTATTTACAAGCCTCTTGCGCCACTTTTGCGTCATTTTTAACATGGGAAAAGTGACGTACGGGTGGCGCAAGGGGCTTGTAAATAAGCCCCCTTGGGCCTTATTTATGAGGCCTTGCGACACTTTTGCGCCGCCATTGCGTCACTTTTTGTGACGCACAGGCAGCGTAAATAATGCGCCCTATGCGCTACATTATACCTGCGTCAGGTATAATGTATGCAGGGTGGGCGTTCCCACTTAAAAATACTCGTAGAAGTGGCGCAGTGAAATCTATCAGATTTCACTGCGCCACTTTTAGGACGCCACTGTGTCAAAATCTTAAGACTGACGCAGGCCCTTTCACATGGGGCTTGCCCCATGTAAAAGGCCACGGGCCTTATTTATGAGGCCTTACAACAGGTTGCGCTGCCGTTGCTTCACTTTTTGTGACGCATCGGTGGCGTAAAACATGCCCCCAGTTGCGCCCTATTTACACAGTGACGCATCTAAGCAGATTCGTCACTTTGTAAACTGCTGCGCTGTATGCAGGGGGGGCGTTCCCACGCTAGTACGCCTCGTAGAAGTGACGCAGTGAAATCTATGAGATTTCACTGCGCCTCTTCTAGGACGCAAATGCGCCAAAACCTTATGCCTGCCTCATGGCAGGCGTAAGGGTGACGCAGTACTATGTCCATAGCCCTCCCCCCTGCATTGCTGGAGTTGCATCACGCTTCTGACACGCTTCTAAAACTGACGCATCTGTCATTCCTTGCGACATGAAGCGTCATACTGTAAATATGAAGCATCCATCATGTCGCAAGGGGGGCACAATGAAAAGTGACGCATCGCTGTTTTCACGCAGCGATGCGTCACTTTTCATAAATGAGGCCCCACATTGCTGGAGTTGCGTCACTTTTGGGGCACACTCCAGCAATGCGTCATTACTGGGATTACAGATAGGTCAGAAATAAAGACGTATCTGTAACTCCTTGCGACATGATGCAGCATACAGTAAATATGATGCATCCCTCATGTCACAAGGAGGGCGCAGTGAAAACTGTGGCATCGCTGTTTTCACGCCGCGATGGGACAGTTTTCATAACTAAGGCCCCTTGTGCTAACAATTGTGCAGCTGCAAGCAGACAGAATCAATGAAAGGGCGGGTAGAAGAATCATTAACACGGTTTACATGTTGCACGGTACAATAATATTACATTGGTTTTTTTCTATTTAAAGTGTGTGCACTTAACAGGTATATTTTCTCAGAAAAGCAGGAAGGTGAGCTATTTGTAGCCTGTTCCTTTCGGTTATGATTCACCTCTTCCCACCTCTGTTCAGTTACAAGCGTCTTCCTCCTCACTCCCACCACTTCACATGCGCGCGCTGTTCACAACCAAA
Organism: Calotriton arnoldi; assembly: GCA_963921515.1. Classification (NCBI taxonomy): domain Eukaryota; kingdom Metazoa; phylum Chordata; class Amphibia; order Caudata; family Salamandridae; genus Calotriton; species Calotriton arnoldi. The sequence goes on along the minus strand of CAWUFW010024670.1, from coordinate 20,417 downwards.
ACGAGATGTCACCTTTGTACGATGTGAGATGTCGCGGCGGGTTGACACATCCGCTAGGCAGTAGGTCTCAAGTCGCCTGTACGATAGAATGTCGAATGTGCTATGCGCTCACTTGACGGCTTACGGCGGCAGGGTGAAGAGCTGAAACAGAACAGGATCCCGGAAGTGGGGGGATACATGACAGAAAGTCATAGGCAGGGAGGATGAAGACAGTGGGTGCACATGCCAGAAGAGCACAGGGTTCAAAGGACGACTCCATTCCATAGGCATAGAATAACCATGCAGAAATCTGTAAAGTGGAAAAATGACACTCGTGGGAATCTCCCGAGAAACACAGCCTGCCAATATTTCTTAATTTATGGTGTTTTTTATTTGTCCCAATGCGCATAATCCATTTGGGAAAGTTTAGCATAATATTCGTTTCTGGGAGGAAGAGAAAACAAGCATAGGCAAAGGCAAAATGTCTGACTTTGGCTGCCAGCCTTTCGAAATAGCCAGTGCTCGTTTTCCCTGGCACTGAAGGGAACTACTTTGTGTGTGGATGTGCGCCTTGCCGTCACTGACAGTGAAACAACAGATCTATGGCTGAAGAGGTCTGCCTGAAAGCCCACATAAGTACGTATTCCTTTAGTGACATCAAACGTTCTTGGCTAATGCCAGACCTAAAAATGAGCACTTCCCTGCCATTGGAGCTGACTGACAGTGATGCCACAGCAGAGCTTGGGTCGAACACAGGGGCTGAAAGCCACAAACTCAATCAATCAATCAGGGGTTTGTATAGAGCAGCTACTCACCTGCGAGGGTCTCAAGGTGCTGGGGGGGGGGGCGCGGCTCCGTTGAGTGCTGGGGTCATCCGAAGAGCAAGGTCTTGAGGTCCTTCCTGAACTGAGGCAGTGTGGGGGTTTGCTGGAGGTGGAGGGGGGGGGTTCCCGGCCTTTGCTGCGAGGTGGGAGAAGGACTTTCCTCCCTTTCTGGACTTGTAGATACGTGTGATGGTAGCCAGAGAGAGGTGCGGTGATCGGAGATGTCTCTTTGGTGCGTGGAAGGCGAGGCGGTCGTTTAGGTATGCTGGTCCGATGTTGTGGAGGGCCTTGTAAGCGTGAGTGAGGAGTTTGAACTGGTAGGCAGCTTTCAGTGCATGCAGACTGGTTTCTGAATTAGCTTTGATACAATATAATATTTCTACAATCGAATGCCATCCTAAACGTCAACTCCTTTCAGAGCCTTGCGACTCCTCTGCCTATGGGGATTTACTTGTGAATGGCACTTCTCTGGCAAGCTCAGTTGTCACCATGCGAGTGTCTGTCACAGTCCATTTTCTTCTCCATCTGTAAATAAGGGGAGCGATTCACAAAGCTCCTTTAGTTTTTTCTTTATTTTTTCTTTACCGTATTTGTAGAGAATGGATTGAACCACAAGGACAACAGATCCCTTCAAATATAACGAAAATCAATACAGCATAACATAGCTTAAGGCAGTGGTCTTCAAACTTTTAATGCCGCCCCCCACCTACAGTTAAGAGAAAAAAAATCATTGATGCCCCCTCAAAATATTTCACATTTATTCTATTAAACTGGCAATTTTTAAATATGTCTATACTTATTTAAACTTTGCAGTTAAGTTCTGTTACCGTTTAAAAAATGTAATAATAAACATGTTCACCAAACATACTATTCTGCTCAGACGGGCGTTACTAAGGTGTAAAAGGATCCACAGTGTGATTATTAGAAATGGGGGTGGGGGTTTTGTAGAATGTTTGGAGTGACTTCCCTTTTGACACCTTCTCCCAGCCAGGATATAAAAGACAAAAGATGTTAGCGATGGCCAGTGCTTTAAATGGGGAAAAAAAAATGTGTAGGTACTCATCAAAAGGAGCAGTGGGCAGAGTTTAGGGTGGGCACAAGTGTGGTGCTAAGGTGGAACAAGGGGCGGGGTTAGCTTTTTGACCTTGCCAAGGTAGTATGCATGAAATTTGCATGCATTGTTAGAATGTCGAATGGATCTGTCCATTAGTTATCTCACTAATAACTATATATATGGCACTCACTAATAAGTGCTTATTACTACCCAAAGTAACCTTTCTTTTAACAACCTTAAAATAAAAAAAGATTGAGGAAAAAACTGCGAGGTTCTAAATATATGCCTTCTTGTTTGCAGGCAGGTCCTTCCTGCAGGGTCATACTCACTAAGCTATATGACAAGGATCTTAACTTTTGACCTGCAGGTAACACAAGGCTCTATGCAACAAAAACAGTAATCAACTAAGTGATCTACATAAAAAAACCTAATCTGTGATTTACATGTTGCATGCCGTGCTTTACAGCAGACACATTGATCCTCTGTGCAATTTTATGGTAAGTTGAACCTTTGATTAAAATGTACACAGATCTTTCTAGCAAGTGCGTTAACCTCAAGAGTTATCCACATTATTGTTACTTATGATGCACCAAGCTCACTTACTTATGGGAAGGGCCTCAGCTTTCTGGTCTCATGATTGGTGAATGCGCACCTGCAAAAAGCGAGGAATTCATCGGGCACTCTTTTCATTCTCTCCACTAGGGGGTGTTTCTGTCAAACCTGGAAGCCAGAGTTGCTTTCGAAGAGATATACTTTGTATAACTTTGGTGAGCAGCGTATTCTCTCTCTCTCTCCTTGCCACTGGATGAGAAATGCTGACACACAGACACTAGCGATATTGCTGTTGGTGGCTCAACCTTTCAACATTCCATTTTATGTGATTGAAAAGGAGTGGTGGAAGGAGTAACCACGCTGCAGATGTGATATCAGAAAGAATAAAGTTTCTACTGGGCTGATCTGGCTGCACTATTTGTAATAAAAATATACACCATGATCCCACATGTGTTAAATCAGTTAGTAATTGATCTTATATGCCCCATACACTTACTATACTAAATGTCAAATGCGTTCTTGCATTTGCATTAGTTGATGAAATAAATATTAAAAAGAAAAGGAACAGGCTTTCAAATCACATTATAAATGGCAAGATGGTCTGTCTGAATCGAAATATGACCTATGACATGAAGTCCTGGTTAGGAGATGGGGCATATTACAAATTAAATATGTTTTCTGTGCTTGTACCACGTAACGTGTACAGACGACCACCTGGGAGGGCAAAAGAAATGAAAAATTTATGTTTTCCTGCTTGTGGCATTCGATCACAGTGTGCAATAAATTGCAACCATGACTGTGAATAACATGCACATACCTGGCAGTGCAACACATTTACTGGCTTTTGATAAAAATACAGCCGTGTTCATCCATGTGGCATGTAGGCCCAGGTAGTTTAACACTGGCTGCAAACATCTCTGTTTAAAGAGCATTTCTCATTTTTCACTGGACTTACCATCTGTCCAAGGTCGATAAAATAGGGAACAGCGAGTTTGGTAACAAGATCCCTTCTCATTTACATATGCAAGTAGGCAGTTCAGATGTGTGGCAATGTTGAAAGCATTAGCAAACGTTCTTTTGTTCTGTCCATGAAATATTCTATCATGAACGGTGCGTCCCACCGCCACCCATTCGATTTTACAGCCCCCTCTCAGCCCCACTGTGAAAGATCAATGGATAAGCTAATCACTCTGCAGACACACCCCTGTCCTGATGACTTCCAAAGCAGCTCACGGTGTGTCCTGGTGACGAGCTCCTGTGATTAATTCCTTGCAGTGCTTGTTAAAGGTGCTGCCCTGGTATCAGTTAAGTGATGAAGGAAGCACTGCCTGGGTTAAAGTCAGGTCCCGGCCCATTTAAAGCACTGGTGATGGCCAATTACAGAGCCAAGACAAGGATGCATATTTGGAGTGGTAAGCTTTCCACTCACCATCTCGGATTCCATGCCCCCTCGGAAACGCCTCTTTTCTCATTTTTTGCCTCCCCAAATATTGCCATAAACATGGTTAGGTGCGCTAATGACTGCTGCTGGGACATTCAGTGATCTGCAAGTTACAAGCTCAAAATTTGGCGAGACTAACTCGTCCTCCTGGGTTGGTACCATTAAACTGGGCAATAGTGAAGAGTATTGTGAAGTGCCATAGTGCCTGACGAGATAGGAGCAAGAGTATAATGCCAAGAATGTACACACTATTACATAACCACTCAGGGTGATAGAGGGGCATTAATCAAAGACTGAATGAAGAGAGTTTTCAGAGAGTTCCTGAATTTGAGGAATTATTTTTCCAACCACAGATGTGATGGCAGAGTTTTCCACACGGAGGATCCTTGCACATGGAGAGGATGTACTGAACAAATAAGTAATTGTATTGCTCTGTTGAATTGGTCTGTTTGATTATGTGTTTATGAACATATGCGTATCAATTCTAACAATAAATAATTTAGGCCTCATTTTGTCATGAATGTCAGCAGTGCAACTCATTTGTCTAATCCACGAAAGCTACTTGCAGTTGGCATATCTGGCCTGCTCTGCTCAGTGGCATCTTCATTCCTACTGAATCCAACTGAACAGCAGCCCCAAGCAGTATTTCTTTGTGGCCATGTCTCAGTCGCAAGACGTTTTTGGGGCGCACGTCAGCATTTCTCAGCTACCCTACTCCCTTTTGCCATCATATATAATGGAGTGACAGTTGTTCACTCGTTGATTGCTCGCAGCACTGCAGTTTTCTAATGTTGGATATTTTCTTCTGAAAATTTCCAGTTTATCCATGCTTGTTGGCCTGCATTCCAGGAAGGTTTTTCTGGCCTGCAGTTTGTCTCCATCCTGAGATGAACTTATAAAGTTTTATAAATATGAACTTGCCGATTTCTTTGAACAATATAAACCAGATATAATGTTCCTTACTGAGACATGGACCCATAGTTCCTCTGAACCTGATTTAAATATCGCTATACCAGCTGGTTACGACTTGTTCAAAGTCAACAGAGAAGGACAAAGAGGCGGAGGGGTGGCCATTGCTCACCGCTCCCACATCAAAGCCATCTTCACAGATATTCCCCAATTAAAGGAAGAAGCTATCTTGTTCACTTTCAAATGCTATAATACTTCGGTATTCAGTGGACTATTAGTATATAGACCACCAGGGCCTAGAATCCCTTTTATTGAATCCTTACTTACAATCATGGAGTCTTGTATGGAACACTCTAACTTCTCCATTTTGGGGGATTTTAACTTCCATTTAGAATCCATTGATAGTACGGACACAAATACCTTATTAGATAGTCTAAACGGCCTAGACTTAAAGCAAATTGTCACTGAGCCCACCCACATTGGAAAACACACTTTGGATGGTATCTTCACCAACTACACACATATAAAATTTATCAACACACTACCAATGCCCTGGACAGATCACAGCGCTGTCTTTTTCGAGGTATTCATAAGCGGTCCTCCCACTAAAGCTCAGAACAATAATAGGACAGACTTAGTACGCCCTTGGAGGCATATAAATAGTCCAGATCTAGAAGATGCCCTAAGATTACATAGCCCCCTCATCGACATCGATCCTGATCAAGCAGCATTACATTTTAATAGTTGGATTGACTCGACAGTAACTAAACTAGTCCCTGAAATGCGGACCCGCACTGGGAAAAGATCATCATCAGCCCCTTGGTACACGGGGGGGCTAAAAGATTTAAAGAAGATTTGTAGAGCGAAAGAACGGAATTGGAGGAAGGAATACTCTGAAATTGGGAAAAAACAGTATAAGGAGGCACAAGTAAAGTATAAAGAAGCTATAGTTTCTGCAAAATCCTGTTTCTTCGCCGAGAAAATTATGGCCTCCAAAAATTCAGCTAGAGAACTTTTTAAGACAGTTTCTACCCTAGCCAATTTCAGAAATAGCAAGCAGTTCTGTCCTACAAAGCAGTTCTGCGATAAGCTAGCAGAGTTTTTTCATGATAAAGTAGTTAAGGTCTACGACGAGTTCTCTAACAACAAAGAGAGAGGCAGGTCAGATGAGCCAAATAAGGACAGGGCAATTACTCAAGTTTGCTTACAAAAATGTAGCCCCTTAACATCGGATAGAGTTGAGAAGTTTATACTCTCAACTACGTCAGGATCCCCTCTTGATCCATGCCCTGCCACAGTTTTCCATATGGCCCCAAACATAATTGCTAATTATCTAACACCTCTTCTTAATAATATCCTTGACTCAGGACACTTTCCTGTCACATGGAAGAAATCCTTGGTTAGACCCATCCTCAAAAGCCAACTCTTGACCCCACCGAGGCAAGCAACTACCGTCCCATTACCTGTCTACCATTTCCATCAAAAATATTAGAAAAAGCCCTAAATGAAGAACTGCTATCATTTATAGAAATCAACAATATACTTGATCCAGCGCAACAAGGTTTTCGACCAAGGCACAGCACTGAATCCGCATTGATCGTTGCTACAGAGGACATACGTGTCCAACTTGACCAGGGGGGGAAAGCCATACTGATTTTACTGGATTTGTCGGCCGCTTTTGATACGGTCTACCACCATATACTTATCCAACGACTGGCCGAAATAGGGATCGTAGACAAAGCCTCAGACATTCTTCGGTCGTACTTAACCGAAAGAGAACAATCCACAATGATGAACGAGCACAAATCGCACCCCTACGCGTTGCCATGTGGGGTCCCCCAGGGATCGTCACTTTCTCCAACCCTGTTTAATGTGTATGTCACACCTTTGGCAAAACTCATACGATCCCATGGCTTCTCGGCCATCTGTTACGCCGACGACACTCAAATAGTTGTTTCTTTATCCTCCAAACCAGATACTGTGGCCGTAAGCTTTAATGCCTGCATGAGCCACATTATCAGATGGATGCATGACAACTGCCTGAAGTTGAACACCGGTAAAACGGAAGTGGTTATGTTTGGAAGAGATACCTCCCTCTGGAATTCCACTTGGGGGCCGGACATAGCTGGGCTTTGCCCTCAGCCGGCAAAAAAGGTTAAAAACCTTGGAATTATCATAGATGACCATCTTTCACTATCAGACCAGGTAAATAGCGTTACTTCCTCCTGTTTTCACACTTTAAAAACCCTAAGAAAGATTTTACCTTTTATTCCCATTGCCCTCAGAAAAACTGTTGTAACTGCCTTGATACTGCCCAAGATCGACTATTGCAACTCACTCTACCTGGGTGCAAAAAAGTGTGTGATACCTAAATTACAGACTTTACAGAATGCGGCCGCCCGTATACTACTTAAGATTCCCAAATTTAGCCCAATAAGCCAAGCTATCCGCGATTTGCACTGGCTACCTGTCCAGGCAAGGATCCAATTCAAAGCTATGTGTATCGTGCATAAGACGCTGTATGGGGTGGGACCTGCCCAACTTAGTCAACATATTAAGCGCTACACTCCACAGAGAAGCCTCAGATCATCATCCGCCTCACTACTTGTAGTTCCTAGGGTCAAAACCTTGAAATGGGGTGGCAGAAGCTTTCGTCACTTGGCCCCTAAATTATGGAACTCATTGCCTATCCACCTCAGAAACCAAACCAATCTACTATCGTTCAGGAAGGACTTGAAGACATGGCTATTTGTCCCTAAACCATAGTCACTCCTATTTTCCCACTGTGAAAATTAAGGGCAGTAAGCGCTAAGACGCCACGGCAGACAAGCGCTATATAAAAACATTCATTTCATTTCATTTAATTTCCTGGTTGTTACCTAGCTTTCTTTTCAGTCTGGAGCCAGAAACTGCTACTGGTAGCGAGAGGCCTGGTCTTCGCGACAATACAACCGTTGAGCCATCACCGATAAGACCTGCCCTTGACAGGTTTAGAGTTTAGTGGAGCAGGTCATGTGCAATATATTGGCAGAGCTCCCATCCCACCATTCCCTTACCTCAGCTTGAGGTGGGGGAACTGCTGGGTTTCAAGTAGTGGAGCCCTGCTGTATCTGCCACTGGAAATCCTTGAACCAGCAACATATCCACTACAGGGCTGGCAGGTAAGAGTGGCAGTAACCACACCATATGTAGGACAGAGTTACAGCCACTGATTTTTCTTGCAAGGCATGGCGGATCAAGAGGGGGACGGCAAACAATATCATAGATGTCACATCAGTGCCATTGATTTTTTAGGTTTTTTTTCACACAAACTCCATCTTTGAAAGTGAGTTGGAGAATAATAAAACAATCGGATGAGTGGGCCAGAAAACCTTGTTGTCTAGTTTGTAATCAGTTGTGCCTACAGTGCATCAGCCTCGATGGCAGATGCAATGCAGATGCTGAGATCCAGCAGGTGGATAGCTCTAAATATGACATGAGGTCCTTCAACAGGGTGCAGTAGGGTGAAGGCTTATTTATTTATTTTATAAATATAAAGTGCGCAGCTACCCAACAGGGTCTCCCGGCGCTGGACAAAGTGGAGGCAGGGTACCTTAGGCAACAGGCACGAATAGGAAGAATAGGAATCAAGCCAGGTCGCTGAAAAGCAGAGTCTTTAAGCGCTTACGAAAAGCTAACAGAGACTGACAATTCCTGAGGTCAATTGGGAGAGCATTCCAGAGCTTGGGGCCATATAGGAAAAGGAGCAGTTTCTCGTACGGACGAGCTGAAACCTGGGGTCTGAAAACAGTGAGAGGCTGGAGGATCTCAGCTGTCGGGCCGGCACATAAGGTGTTACCAATCTTTGAATATAGGAGGGAGCAAGGCCACATTTAACCCGAAACATGTAGCATAGGGCCTTGAACTCAATGCGCTTATTGACTTTAAGCCAATGGAGTTGGTGAAGCAGAGGAGACGTAGAGGCGCATCTAGGCAGATGGAAAAGAAAACAAGCAGCTGCATTTTGAATGACCTGCAACCGGTGCACTGAGGCTTTGTCTGCACCCAGATACAGCACATTGCCATAGTCCCGTCTGGATATCACTAGAGCCTGCAGAACCGTTCTCTGAGCTGCCGGTGGAATAAGCCAGAGGATTTTCTTGATCCATCTAAGAACAGCAAAGCAGGAAGCTGTAACCCTGGATACCTGAGGTTTAAGGGAAAGATTTTTATCAATAATGCAGCCCAGGTTTTTAACTTTGGGGACAGAGGCAGGCACAGGGCCCAGAGTGTCAGGCCAATGTTTGATACCCCAAAGCTCAGGGTTGTTACCCAGAACAAGCACCTCAGTTTTAGTGCTGTTTAGCTTCAGGGCATTACGGGTCAACCACTAGGAGACATTCCTCAGACTAAGCTGAAGCAGAGAGGGATCTTGGTGCTGGGCAGTGGAAAGAGAAAAGATAATCTGGGTATCATCGGCATATGAAAAAATAGTCAGTCCAGACTTCTCAGCAATGTCAGCCAAAGGGCGACCGGAAATGGCTTCTGCCAACTCAGCTAGCTGCAGCCACCCTCCAAGTTATAAATGATACACTTAATATTTTTCTCATTAGCTTATCTATTTCAACTGCAGACGCCACTACAATGAAGTCCCCTTCAGGAGGACATTTACTCACTCTCTCTGCTTACATCATTCAAAACTGCCATCTAGGGGCATATCTAACACAAATTATCTTAAATAATCTTCCCCTCAAAATAAACTGCCACTGAAACTCTGTACATATTGTACCAAGAGATGCCATTGTTATTTTCAGAATTTCTTTTATTTGGTAAGTGCACACCCGAGCATTTCAACAAATGATCGGGTGTGCACTTACAAATGAATGAATGAATGAACGAATATTGATAAAGCGCATCCTAGACCTCAAAGGTATCTTGATGCTTGCCTCCTAGAAGAACCTGCCAAGAGCCTCTGACCACAGCAGAAGTCATACAGGGAAGAGCCAAGTTTTTAATGCTTTCCTAAACAAGAGCAGATCTTGATGTGCTCATAGTGAAGGTGGGAGGCTGTTCCAAAGTTGAGCAGCCCTGACTAAAACGGCTCAGCCGCCAGTCCTGATTTTATGGAATTTAGGAGTACAGAGAAGATTTGCCTTAGAGGAGTGCAGATGTCATTCAGGTGAATAGCACTTAAATGTTCTTTGCAAGAAAATTGGGCCTTTTTATGTACCACTCTAAAAACAATGCAAAGAGATTTGAAAGTGATCCTTTCATTCACCCGGAGCCAATGAACCTCTGCCAGGGCTCAAGAAGACGATGAATATCCAGACTTGTTCATAGCCACCTTAGCAGTCACAACTTGAACTCATTGCAGTCTCTTGAGTATAGAGCTGGAAGAGCCTAGCAAAAGAGCATTACAATAATTGACTCCACTCAAAATCAAACTTTGCGACCAGTGCTATCGCCAACGTAGGAAGATATGGCAAAATATTCCAGAGGGTGTGGAGCAATGCATGGCAGGTAACAGCAGTCTTAATAACATGAGCCTCAAGGAAGAGGTTATTATCAAGATAAACGCCTAGATTACGGAACACGGATGATGCTTAAGGGCTGGCACTATTCAACCAAGACCAGAAGATAGAAGGTAGCCCAGCCATTCGCTTACACGTTGAGCAACAGAGCTTCTCAGTTTTGTCTCCATTGAACTTTAGGGAGTTGCTGCTCAATCAAACCGAGACATCTCTCAAACAGTTGTGAAATGCACCTATTAACTCTGGCTGAGAGTTATCTAAGGTAAGAATCAACAGTGTATCGTTCGCAGAGTTGAAGAAATTAACGCCTTATGATCTAATGAGTATGCAAGGGGGCACGGATACATTTTGAAGAGGGTTGGACTTAATGCTGAGCCCTGAGGCACCCCATGTTTCACTCTTTTGAGTGCAGAGCTGAAATAAAATAAATACAATGAATGAGAGGGAATTTAAATGGAACAGGAGAGTAGTTAAGCTGTGACAAAGTTTTGCTTGAAAAGATGAGTTTTTAGTTTTTTCCAAAAGTGAAAAAGAAAGAGATGGGACCAGGCAGATCTACACTGAGATTGAGTTACACGCTTTTCTTGCATAGCATGAAAATACATGATGGCTCATCTTTTTCTAGCATTTTTTTATTATTTAGCTTAACAATGTTGTTGCTGCATGCCTAGCATGTTTACCCGGAGGGCTTGATAATGATTGTTTAGTACAGTATGGTGATGAAGTTGACTTCCTTGTAGATTGTGCAGCACCTCTCAAATGCCATTTCTATGGGCAGCAGGAGCCAATTGAGTTCTCAGAACATTGGTGTAATTCTGCCACACTTCTTAAGATCCTTGTTGAGGTGGACTGCTCTACGTAGGATATTCTTCAGTGGAATCAGATAGATCAGATTTCTTGCACTGAGATGAGCTACCACAGACACTTAGTTATTCTAAATTTTGTTTCTGGTAGGAAGGGCTTCACGCTGTGGACCAGAATCAGTTTGTGCCCATCAGCCATCATTTTGTGATTAATGTGGGCCCTGAAGCAGAAGTTGGCCTCTATGTTGGAGTCATAGGATTTCACACCATTAGCAATCTAGGGAGTGAAGCTATCCCAATGCATCCTTAAGAGCCCATCTTATTATGGTTGGGTTTTTATTTAGTCCTTGTATAATCCTCAGATGTATATGTCACAGCTGGAGATACCTGGTGAACATATAATGGATTGTTCATCTGAGTCTCATTTTGCAGAAGGCACTGAGGGCACAATAAGTCGTTGAGATTCAGTGAGGAAAATGTATAATGCCAGGATCTTTAACTTATTGTTGCTCTTCATCATTGTATATCAAATTGCTCCCCCAACCAGTACTTATACTTAACAAGAACACCCCGAGCACTCCAGGTAAGGCAGAAAATCCAAAGTGTTGTTGTGGCTTCGTTTTATTTCCAGAATGCTTGGTATTATGAACTTGGTTCACAGTTTCTTCACAATCCTAGCTGCCAACACATGTTTTGTCGTCAGATCAATTTCCCATCGACTTCCTCAGGGCTAGAGTAAAACAGTACAGTAGCATAACTATCACTAATAGCATCATCATAAACCTACACCAAAGTGAAGCTGACTATAAACAGTATTTAAAAGAGGAACCGTCAAACAATCCCAATAAATCAAAGTGCACCCATGAACAATATCAATACATTGGGGTTTCCCATATACCCAAATTCAATGATATCTAGGAAAGCACCTCATGTGACACAACAAAAAGTTAACCTTCATGTATCCAAAATAATACTAGAATTGTGTATAATGAAAGATATTCCATCAAGAGTGCATACATGACACAAATTAGTGAGTAGTTAGGACCCAAAAGAAATGAGAAGCTCACCAATGTTTTGTTGTTAAAAACGCTAGTATCAAGTCTTCAACATCATTGTAAAAGAGACTCACTCTAAATCAATATCCTCAATTATTCATCAATAGTGATATCTGAATGGAAGGGGGGAAAATGGGAAACAGCCTTTACAATGTAGTCATTACCACGCAATGCCTTTACCACTCATCATTGACCATGCAGTGCCTTTACAGCGCAATGCCTTTACCATGCATACACCTTTACCATGCATGCCTTTACAATGCACGGTAAGTGTATATAAACTAAGTGTGTATGTATGCATATGTATGCACGTATGTGTATATATGTATGCACGTATGTGTATATATGTATGCACGTATGTGTATATATGTATGTATATATGTATGTGTGTGTGTGTGTGTGTGTGTGTGTATATATATATATATATATATATATATATATATATATATATATATATATATTATCTACTGGCGGTCGCCAGTAGATAGTTATAGTTAGGACCTATTATCCATAGGAAATTCGTAACATTCTATTCCCAATAACTTTGGCGCCGATTGACGAATCTTCGCGAAATTTTCAAAACTAATGGCCCGCTCCGGTCCGCTCCTATCTTGAAAGTTTCGTGGTGATTCATCAAGCGGGGGCCAAGAAAAAAGGGGTGTCCCAAAACGTGTTTTCTCCATGTTAATTCCCATAGGAAATTTTAGACACGGCTACAGCCCGAACTGCTCAACGGAATTACACCAAATTTTGCAAAAAGGTAGCGCTTGGTTCAGAAAGCGACCTTTTTTTTAAAATGGTGTAAATCCGTTCAGTAGTTGCGGAGAAATTTAAAAAAAAAGAGTCAAAAAATTAATTTCCCATAGGGACCACCACCTCCCCGGGGCTTTGCAGATGTTGGGAGGGGGGCCACGCGGCCCCCCTCCTGGAGCCTGTGATGGCCCTGGGGACCACCACCCCCCCAGGGCCGGCTCCTGCAGTGTCCCGGGGTGCCCACCCCCGGGACACTGCTGTTTACTATGGCAGGGCGGGAGCCTCACGGCTCCCGTCCTGCCATAGCAAACTTGCTTTGAATTTTGGAAGAGAGAGCAGGAAACCTGCTCTCTCTTCCAAAATTCAAAGCAAATTGCTTTCCTCACGGGGAGCTGCATCTAAGCAGTTCCCCGTGTGGAAAGCAATGCCGGCTCCCGCAGGAAGCGGGGAGCCGGCGGGACCGTGGGGGATTGGGGACCCCCCACGGTCCCCAACGGAGAGGGCCAGCCCTGGGGGATGGGGTCCCCGGGGCTACAAGTGGCCCGGGAGGGGGCCACGCGGCCCCTTCCCCAAAATTTAAAAAAATTAATAATTTTTTTTTAAAAGGCCGGCCCCGGGAGATGGGGTCTCCGGGGCCATAGTGGCCTGAGGAGGGGGCAACGCAGCCCCCTCCAAAACATTTTTTAAAAAGAAGGCCATGCCCTGGGGATGGGGTCCCGGGGCCGATTAAGGCCTCGGGAGGGAGCCACGCGGCCCCCTTCCAAATTTAAAAAAAAAAAAAAATATTAGGGGCAGGCCCTGGGGGATGGGGTCCCCAGGGCCAATAAATTAGAAAAGAAGGGGGCCACACAGCCCCCTTCGTAAAAAAAATAAACACCGGCATCGCGCCGGAGGCCACGCCCCCTCCTTGGCAGCACTCTGCAAACGCTCCCCCTGGCGCGTTTGCAGATGGGGAATGAATTCCCCTTGAATACTGGGGGTCCCTGGGGCCAACTAGCCCACCAGGAACCTCCAGTATGCGCCAGGGGCTGCGTTGCAGAGAGGTGTTCTGAGGCCACGCCCTTTTACACCTCTCTGCAACGCAGCTCTGTGGCGCTTAATGGAGGTAGCTGGTGGGCTAGTTGCACCCCAGGGACCCTCAGGATTCAAGGGGACTTAATTCCCCAACTTAAAACGCGCCACGGGGCGCGTTTGCACAGTGGTGAAGGGAGGGGGTGGGGCCTGAGGTGACATGTGTGCACACACTCCCTGTGGCGCGTTTTAAGTTGGGGGATTAACTCCCCTTGAATCCTGAGGGTCCCTGGGGTGCAACTAGCCCACCAGCTACCTCCATTAAGCGCCACAGAGCTGCGTTGCAGAGAGGTGTAAAAAGGGGCATGGCCTCTGACCACCTCTCTGCAACGCAGGCCTGTGGCGCTTACTGGAAGTACCTGGTGGGCTAGTTGGTCCCCAGGGAACCTCAGGATTCAAGGTGACCTAATACCCCAACTTAAATCGTGCCACAGGGCGCGTTTGCACAGTGGTGAAGGGAGGCGGGGCCTCAGGTGACATGTGTGCAAACACACCCTGTGGCGCGTTTTAAGTTGGGGAATTAATTCCCCTTGAATCCTGAGGGACCCTGGGGGCCAACTAGCCCACCAGGTACCTCCAGTGCGCTCCACAGGGTTGCGTTGCAGAGAGGTGGTCCAGGCCACGCCCCTTTTATACCTCTGTGCAACGCAGCTCTGTGGCGCTTACTGGAGGTACCTGGGGGCTAGTTGGACCCTAGGGACCCTTAGGATTCAAAGGGACTTTATCCCCCAACTTAAAACGGCCAGAGGGCGTGTTTGCACACATGTAACCTCAGGCCCCCTCCCTACACCAGTGTGCAAACGTGCCCCATGGTGCGTTTTAAGAGGAAGTTTTAATCCCCCTGCCCTATTATGTACTAGGGCCTTACAGAGGAGGTCATGCTAATCACAGGGGTACCCCAACGCGTAGTGTTCGCTAGTGTATGTAGGTGTTTTCACTGTATTGTAAGTGTCTTTTAGCATAGCACCGGCTCTAGGCCTGGTTAGTCAGAGTCAGTTACCACCAGTACCGGTCTGAAAAAGATGTGGGCACAGGATGATTTTGCAACAAGGTCTCTTTCTGCTCCTCTGTTGGTTCTTTCTGCACATGTCTTGCTTCTTCCTGGATTTTTCTTCATCTTTGTGGACTTCTGTTTCTTTCGACATTTCTTTTGCTTCTTTCTGTGCGTTTTTTCTTCTTTCTTCACATGTCCAACTTCGGTAGGCATAGTTACAAACTAGCATTTGAAAAACCTTTGAAATTCACTGAAAAAACCATAGGTTTCAGGCACGTTATAGTTAGAAATTAGCATTTAAAAAACCTTTGAAATTCACTGAAAAAACCATAGGTTTCAGGCACGTTATAGTTAGAAATTAGCATTTAAAAACCTTAGAAATTCACTGAAAAAACCATAGGTTTTAGGGACAGTTATAGTTAGTTGGACATTGCACTCGTACAAAACCTGTGAAATTCCCCGTTATAGTTAGTTCAGCTAACTATAACTTGCGCCCGCAATGCACTGCTGATGACGTCACGTATTACATCACTCATGACATGGTCAGTGACATCACTGATGACATCACTGATGACATCATCCAGTGACTGTTTTTTCTGTGAATATATATATATATATCACCTACTGGCAACTGCCAGTAGGTAGTTATAGTTAGGACCTCGTTTCTATAGGAAAAGCGTTTTTTCATTTGCCAAGATCTTTGGCGTCATTTGACGAATCTTCATGAAATTTTCAAAACTAATACGCCACTCACTTCAGCTGCTGTGTTGAAAGTTTTGGGGTGATTCGTCTAGCAAGGGCCGAGAAAAAGGGGGGTCCCAAAGCGCTTTTTCTCCATGTTAATTTCCGTGGGAAACTTTAGACACGGCTACAGCCCGAACTGCTGAATGGAATTACACCAAATTTGGCAAAAAGGTAGCTCTTTGGTTCAGAAAGCACTCTTTTTGTCAAACGGTGTAAATCCGTTCAGTAGTTCCTGAGAAATTTAAAGATTTCTCAGATATACAACTGTGGTCGCGGTGCTTCCGCAAACCCTCCCAATCTCGTGCATGAGATCTGATTGGCTGCCAACATTTCAACCCAGGAAGTGTTGGCAGCCATCTTGTGACTCGGTTGAACTTAGTCACAAGAAAAAACGTGAAAAAACAAGAAAAGGGGGCAGGGTAGAAACACCCTGACTCCCTGGGGCTGTTCAGGGGGTCCCACAGGGACCCTCAGGTCCACAAAAAGCATTTCTTTTTTCAAAATTTTCAGCGGGAATCACGGTGGATCCGCGAATCCCGCCGAATAGTTTTTTAAAAATGAAGCGTGGGCTCCCACGCTTCGTTTAATTAGGCCCCCAGGTGGGCCAGGTCCCGGGGCAAATGAATTAATAATCTGGGGGCCGCCCAGGCCCCCACAGTCCTGGGACCTCCACCTCCCCACGCAGCCCTGGGGACTGCCACCTCCCTGGGGCTAATACATTAAAATGCAGGGGGTGCACGCACCCCGCTGCTGCCCCGGGGACCGCCACCTCCCCGGGGCTAATACATTAAAATGCAGGGGGGCACGCACCCCGCCGCTGCCCCAGGGACCACCATCTCCCCGGGGCTAGATTACAACATGACTCCAGCCCCCCACATACCCTTGGGGACCGCCACCTCCCCGGGGCTAATGTATTGTAATGCTGGGGGCCACAAGGTCCCGCCCACGCAGCCCCATGGACCTCCAACTCCCCGGGGCACAAATTAAGTAAAGACAGGGGTCTGTTGTGGACCCCCTGCCCTGGGAACCACCACCTTCCCGGGGCTACAGAGAAGATGGGAGAGGGGCCCCCCTCCAGGAGCCCTTCATGGCCCTGGGGACCGGCACCCCCCAGGGCAGGCTCCAGCAATGTCTTGGTGTGCCCACGCTGGGACATTGCAGTTTGCTATGGCTTGGCAAGAGCACTGCTCCCGCCAAGCCATAGCAAACTCTGCTCCGCTTCATGGAAGCGAGAGCATTAAAAATGCTCTTGCTTCCATGAAGCAGAGCAGAGTTGCTTTTGGGCAGAGGGAGCTGAATGTTTGCAGCTCCCTCTGCTCAAAAGCAATGCTGGCTCCCGCAGGAGGCGGGGAGCCGGGAGGGACTGCGGGGGCCTTGAGGTCCCCTCGCGGCCCCCAACGACGAGGCCATGGCCCAGGGGATAGGGTTCCTGGGGCAATATTGGCTTGGGTAGGGCCGCCCCCCTACCCATTTATAAAAAAAAAAAGTTAAGGCCTGGCCCCGGAGGATGGGTCCCTGGGGCCAAAACTGGCCCAGGTAAGGGGGCCACGTGGCCACCCTTCCTTTATTTTTAAATTAAAAAATAAAAGGAAAAGGCCTTCCCTGTGGCATGGGGTCCCCGGGGCTGAAATAGGCCTGGGGAGTGGGGGCACGCAGCCCCTCTCCCATTTTATTTCAATTAGAAAATAAAAAATGGGTCAGGCCCCGGGGGATGGGGTCCCCGGGGCCCAAAGGGTAAAGGGAAGGGAGGCCACACAGCACCCCCTTAATAAAATAAAATTTAAAAACACAAAACCTGCAACTCGCCAGAGGCCTCGCCCCCTTTGTCCAGTGCTTTGCAAACGCGCGTCCTGGTGTACTCTTGGTTGGGGGATGAACTTTTCTCTCAAGTTGCAGCCAGCCAATCAGGGCCCTGCTGTAGCACGTGGATACGCAGAGAGTCCAAGTCCCTAGATATACAAATTTGGATTTCCTTAAACATCTCTAAATCTCTACTGAACGGATTTACACAAAATCACAAAAATGGCTCTGTCTGGAACAAGAGCTAGCTTTCTGCCAAATTTGGTGTATTTCCATCCAGCGGTTCGGGCTGTAGTCGTGTTCAAAATCCCTATTGGATTTAACATGGGGAAAACGCTTTTTGGGACCCTCTCTTTTTTTCAGCCCCCACTTGACAAATCACGCTGAAACTTTTAACATTGCAACTGAAGTGAGCATTGTATTAGTTTTGAAAATTTCGTGAAGATTCGTCAAACGACGCTAAAGATATTGGCAAACCAAAAACGTGCTTCCTATGAAAACTAAGTCCTAACTATAAATAACTACTGGCAGCTGCCAGTAGGATTTATGTATATCTATATATATTCACTGAAAAACACAAAGGTTTCAGGGACGTTATAGTTAGGAATTAGCATTTAAAAAACCTTAGAAATTCCCAGAAAAAAACAATGGTTACAAGAATGTTGTATTTAGGCCGCCATTTTATATCGCAGGGAAACAGTCCTCTGGGCTGAAATGTTGCTTGCATACTAATTGAAGGGGTCAGGTGAGAGCTTCCCTGACCCCTTGTGTATGTTAAAAATGTGGGGCAAGCATGTGTACTGGGGTAGGAGATAGTCAAAAATACCCATAGAGACACTCTCCCATCCACAACTTACACCCATTCATACAGTCTCACACCCTCTAACATACCCATACAGACATTGTCACACTCATACTTACACCCATACAGACACTCTCACACCCACTCACACACCCATATAGACATTCACATACCTATACAGGCACTGTCACACCCACACTTACACCCATACAGACACTCTCACACCCACTCACACACCCATACAGACACTTACACACCCATACAGGCACTCACACACCCATACAGACACTTACACACCCACTCACATAACCAAAGAGACACATTTTTAAACCCACTCTTACACCCATACATACAGTCTCACACTCTCTTACATACCCATACAGACAATGTCACACTCATACTTACACCCTTACAGACACTCTCACACCCACTCATACACCAATACAGTTGCCCACATACATACTCACATACCTATACACTGTCACTGTCTGTTAGACCTGGCACCATTGGCGTGGGTCTCCCTTCCATTTTTCGCTGTTGTCTCCTCCGTTTTGCTGGTGTTAGATGCTCTGGGTGCTGTGCCACTGCCCTTCAGTGCCACAGCGCGAATGCTCCCTGTGTAAATATGACATATGAATTGGTATATCCCTGATTGGCTTATTTGGTTTACCTGTTTGTCCCTAGTAGCGTGGCCTGTGAGTGCCCAGGGCTGGTAAACCGAATGCTGCCGGTTTGATGGATTAAACCCAGATCAGTTGACTGGGGGTGAGTGTTTGATTGGCTCAAACGTTCCGTCCATCATCCCCTTTTGTATCGCTTTGTTCGCCCTAAGTTGGCGGGGGTATGCCCAGACGTGGGTCCCTTGCTCACTTTGCCACTGGATTCAGGCAAGCCTGGCTGATGACGGCTGGAATGCCAGAAACCGGTCCTAGGATGCTTGTTTCCGGTCCAGGGAAGACATGGCTTGGCAGTTCGGGCTGGACTGTTCCCATGAGGCACAGGGTCAGACTGATTTGCATATGGCCATGTCTGAACTGGGGTGGTGGAGTGAGCTAAAGAATGATGATGGATTAAACCCAGATCAGTTGACTGGGGGTGAGTGTTTGATTGGCTCAAACGTTCCGTCCATCATCCCCTTTTGTATCGCTTTGTTCGCCCTAAGTTGGCGGGGGTATGCCCAGACGTGGGTCCCTTGCTCACTTTGCCACTGGATTCAGGCAAGCCTGGCTGATGACGGCTGGAATGCCAGAAACCGGTCCTAGGATGCTTGTTTCCGGTCCAGGGAAGACATGGCTTGGCAGTTCGGGCTGGACTGTTCCCATGAGGCACAGGGTCAGACTGATTTGCATATGGCCATGTCTGAACTGGGGTGGTGGAGTGAGCTAAAGAATGATGATGGATTAAACCCAGATCAGTTGACTGGGGGTGAGTGTTTGATTGGCTCAAACGTTCCGTCCATCATCCCCTTTTGTATCGCTTTGTTCGCCCTAAGTTGGCGGGGGTATGCCCAGACGTGGGTCCCTTGCTCACTTTGCCACTGGATTCAAGCAAGCCTGGCTGATGACGGCTGGAATGCCAGAAACCGGTCCTAGGATGCTTGTTTCCGGTCCAGGGAAGACATGGCTTGGCAGTTCGGGCTGGACTGTTCCCATGAGGCACAGGGTCAGACTGATTTGCATATGGCCATGTCTGAACTGGGGTGGTGGAGTGAGCTAAAGAATGATGATGGATTAAACCCAGATCAGTTGACTGGGGGTGAGTGTTTGATTGGCTCAAACGTTCCGTCCATCATCCCCTTTTGTATCGCTTTGTTCGCCCTAAGTTGGCGGGGGTATGCCCAGACGTGGGTCCCTTGCTCACTTTGCCACTGGATTCAGGCAAGCCTGGCTGATGACGGCTGGAATGCCAGAAACCGGTCCTAGGATGCTTGTTTCCGGTCCAGGGAAGACATGGCTTGGCAGTTCGGGCTGGACTGTTCCCATGAGGCACAGGGTCAGACTGATTTGCATATGGCCATGTCTGAACTGGGGTGGTGGAGTGAGCTAAAGAATGATGATGGATTAAACCCAGATCAGTTGACTGGGGGTGAGTGTTTGATTGGCTCAAACGTTCCGTCCATCATCCCC
>CAWUFW010024669.1:0-56687 GCA_963921515.1 Calotriton arnoldi | reverse complement strand
AGACTTCCCATCCCAACATATGCCCTCCCCAGATCAGAATGGCCGGTACTTACTCCCCAGTGGGAGAAGACGATCATCTGATTGGGTAAACCGGAGGGAAAGTCCATCTGCATTACCGTGCTGTAAGCCTGCTTTATGTTCCACAGTAAAATCTAGTCCCTGCAGAGATATGGACCACCAGAGCAATTTTGTGTTCTCCCCCTTCATTGCCATGAGCCACTTGAGGGGCTTGTGATCTGTCTGTACCACAAACCTTGCGCCCAACAAGTAAGGCCTGAATCTTTGAAGGGCCCACACTATTGTAAAGCATTCTTTTTCAACAGCAGACCAGTTCTGCTCCCTGGGGAGTCGTCGGCAGCTGACAAAGGCCACCGGATGCTCCCTTCCCTTCTCATTGAGCTGGGCAAGAACTGCCCCAACTCCCTTGTCTGAAGAATCTGTCTGCACAATGATGGTCTGACTGTAATCAGGGGCCTTCAATACAGATGCATTGCATAGTGCTGTCTTCAATTCATCAAATGCCTTCTGACACTCTTCAGTCCAGATCACCTTCCTGTATGTCTTGCTTTTAACAGGCAGGGTGTCCCCTGGTTCTATGTCATGCACACAGACAAGCTTCAGCCCAGGGGTAAGTCAAAAGAGATGGGAAAATCTCCCCAGCAGCTCTTTACACTCCACCTGCTGTTCAGGTGTCAGTTCAGAAGCAAGCTTAACTCCCTCAACTGAACCATCCTTCTCATCACCTTGCAATAAGTCAGGGAGGGACTCACTCTCCTCTTCCAACTCTTCAGCCATTGCAAGTAAAGAAACCGTGTCATTCCTGGGAAGAGACGCCACCCTCTCTAAGGGTACCTCCACGACAGGTAGGGGAACCAAGGGTGCCTTAATCGGGCCACCAGACATGCTGCTGGCCTAACAGACCAGACAGGTATGGCAAAACTTCTCTGCATCCTGACCAACTCCTGGCCAGTAAAACAGAGGTGCTAACCTGTCCTTTGTCTTTTTGATGCCCAAGTGACCAGCTAGGGGTACTTCATGGGCTAGCTGCAGCAGGAAATTCCTGTGCACCTGAGGAACCACCAACCTTTTGCTGGCTCCTGGCTCTGGGTCAGCGGGTTCACTGTTAAGGAGTCCATCTTCCCAAGCCACCTTGTGCTTTCCGACTACTCCAGTAGAATCCTGTTCCTGAGCAGCTTTCCGCAGGCCAACAAGTGTAGGACACTCAGCCTGCGCCTTACAAAACTCCTCACGGGACGGTCCTCCTGCCACTAGCAGCTCCTGCAGCTCTGGCAGGGACCCAGACTCCAACACCTTATCTGCCTCTGGATGCTCACCTTCCTCTCCAACTGGAGCAGGAGGTGCAGACACCAGGACGGGTGCCTTCTCAGAATCTGCCCTTGGTTCTTGTTCTGGCCTGTTCCCCTCTAGTGTCTCTTCCACTAGAGTAGTTCCCATTTCACTAAGAAGCAGTTTTACAGTCTGTGCCCTAGTGAGCACAGCTGATGAAATCCAGGCCATATAGGCCTCAGGGCCTGGTACCAACCCGGGTTCAACAAGATCATTCCCCAGAAAGCACCCAGCACCCTGCTTCTCTCGCACCCCGACATTGACCATGGACTTTTTGCCATTCACCCCTACCTGCACTCTAGCACGAGGGTACTCCATGTCATCACCACTAGCTACAAGTCCATAACCCTTGGAACCAGGGATGATCTCTTTGGGTTTGACATATTTGCGTTCAACCATAGTCCTGTGGGCACCAGTATCCCTCATGGCAGGAACCTTCCTTCCATTAATACTTGCCACACTCATATACCCCGTTGAGTTAGGGTGAATATGCTTAAGGGCTTCTGGGTCGAGTTCCCAGATGTCCCTTGTGACTAAGTTAAACTCACTTGAGCCTCCCTTCATTTCTGCCCCCACTGAAAGCACACTTGCTATCACGGGTGCCACTGGCACCACGTCCTTCACTGGGCAGTCTGGCTTTAAGTGTCCCTCTCGGTGGCACTTATAGCATTTAATCACCATGGGAGTGAAAGGACCCTTACCTCCTTTCCCCTTCTGGTACTGACTGAAGGCCCCGTTTCCCTTAGACTCTTGTCCTGACTGAGAGTCTTGGCAACTGTTCTGGCCCTTCCCCTCTTGTTCAGGGCCAGCCTGCTGGGAGTTCTTCTCCCCCTTGGGCTTTGAAAGGGGTTGCCCCTGCCCCCTATTCACTCGGTTGGCAAGCCACTTATCTGCCATCACTGCAAGTTTCTCAGGATCCCTCTTAGGAAGGTCAGACAGATACTGTCTGAGTGGAATAGAGCACTCCTCCCGGAGACGCTCTGCTATCATCACCTGATTTAGGGACTGGTAATCATTTGCTTCCATCCCTCTCACCCACTCATTCCAGTCTCTCACTATGTCATGGACCCAATTCTCAAAAGGAACCCCTCTGCCTTCTTGTTCTCACGGAACCTCTGCAAGTACTGGGCTGGTTTCAACCCAAACCTCCTAATCAAAGCATCCTTCATGCGCTCATATGTCAGACTGTCTTTCTCAGGCATCCTTTCAATGACTTCAGTCCCTTCCCGAGGGAGGCGACTCAGTAAAGTCGCTGCTTTGGACTGACCATAAACCTTCTGGATTCTGGTCTTAAGGTTGTGGACTGTGCTACCCACATAGATGATGCCACATGGGCATTCCAGTAAATAAATCACAAACTGTGTGTTGCAGTTTATGTGGTGTTTGATTTTATGTGTATGGTTGGAGTTGTAGCACAGTTCCTTGCGCTTGTTTTGTCCCAAACAGCAAACATTACAATTGGTGCAGGTAAAGAAACCTTCTGGTGGACATGGCAGCCACGTGTTAGTGGTTGCTTTATTGGCCGTAATGTAGCTCGGGCATAGGGAGCTCCTCAGGGTGCGCCCTCTTCTAAAGATCAATGAGGGGTTGTCGTTGATATGAGGACGTAGTGTGGGGATCTCGACCAGTAGGTGCCAATGTTTTCTAAAGGCCTTAAAGATCCGATCGTTATGTGCTGTGTAATCAGTGAAGAAGGCTATCTTGTTTCTGTTGCGCTCTTTGTTGTGCCGTTTCCCTGCCCCTTGTGAGTGTTTGTTGGTAAGTGTGTCTGCTCTGGGAAGGGCAAGTACTCTTTGCTCTGTCCAATACCCTTTAGTCATAACCCCTCGATTTAAAGCGTTCCTTGATGTCTGATACATTCACTCTGAAACCCTCCTCTTCGCTGCACGTGCGTCTTGCCCGGACCATTTCCCCATAGGGGATATTGGAAATGACCGATTTGGCATGGGCACTTCCCGCATGAAGAACACTATTGCAGGAGGTGGGTTTTCGATGTAGTGAACTGTGAACCACCCCGTCTCTCACAAAGAAGTAAATGTCCAAAAACTCCATGTGTTCTTGATGGTGTTGCATTGTTAGTTGGACATTGAATGGGTTGTCATTGAGGTGTTCGAGATATTCATGGAGGAGTACCTCCGTGCCAGACCATAGACAGATTATATCGTCTATGTACCTCCCCCAGTACACAATGTGTTTGGTCCAGGAGGAGGCATGTCTGGCCCAGGCATGCTCCTTCTCGTACCAGCCCATAAAGAGCCCCGCGTACGAAGGAGCGAATCTCAAACCCATGGCGGTCCCCTGTAATTGGTGGTACCACCTTTCATCATGTTTGAAATAGTTGTTCGTGAGGATCAGCTCTATCATGTCCATAATCATGTTATTGTATGCGTAGTGGCCTGCCCCCTCCGTATCCAAGTAGTAACGGGTAGCAAGCATGCCAAAGTTTTTGTGAATGCATGTGTAGAGTCCCACCACGTCTAAAGTGACAAATCTGAGCTCCTCTGACCAAGGGAACCCTTCCAATTTAACCAGAATGTCCTTGCTGTCTTTTAGGTAAGCTGGTAGGTTGATGACATGTTTTTGTAGTGATAAGTCCACAAACTCGGACAATCGTTCTGTTGGGGACCCTACACCCGAAATAATCGGTCTGCCTGGTGGGAAATGGCCCCCCTTGTGTACCTTAGGCAGAATGTAGATGCACGGGAAACATGCATTCTCAACGTGTAGGTATCTATACTCATTCTCAGTAAGTAGACACTCCTCCCTCCACTCTGTAAGCCTTGGGTTAATGCTGGTTTGTAATGTGTTAATGGGGTTGTGTTGGATGGATTCGTAATACTGTGGGTCATTCAGTTGTCGTGAGATTTCCCCCATGTAGTCCTGTAGGTTCATGACCACCACATTCCCACCCTTGTCTGCCTCCCTGATTACGATATTAGGGTCATTTTGTAACCTTTGTAGCGCTTCTCTTTCTTTGCGGGACAGATTGGGTGTGGAGTGGGGCGTGTACTTGTTGGGGCCTTCGAGTTTCCTGAGCTCCTGTGTAATTAAGTCGCCAAACTTCTCAATGTTAGCATGGTATCCACCCGGAGGGACAAATTTGGATTTACATTTGAGACCTGTGTCCCGGTTGTAAATTTCCTTGATGTCCAAGTCATCTAGTATGGTTTGTATATCAGGTGTTTCATCATTCTCAATGGCCAACAGTGTTTGTACTCCCCGTATATCCCCAATGGTGCGTTGTGTGGGTGAGGTGGGCAAAACATTCATGACAGGTCTAACAGGTTGCTGTGCGAAAAATTCTTTTAATTTCAGTGTTCTGAGAAATTTATACAAATCGATATGAACATCGACTAGGTCCCCATATTGAGTGGGACACAATCCTAGTCCCATTTTCAAAACATTACATTCATGATCATCAAGTAACCTGTTCGATAGATTAATAATCTGTAGATCTGAGTTCTGCACTGGCGTGACATTTGGACTGGCAACTCCCCCTGTGGTGGGAACCCCCGTCTGCTCTGGTATTGTGATCATTGCTTGTTCTTTTTGGGGCGGAGTGACATTGCGTGACTGTCTGTTCTTCCGCCCTGACCTCCCCCCTCTCCTTGTTTTCTTATGTTCTTTTTTGCTTGTTTCTCGCCTCTGCGTAATCTCTCCAGTTCCCTTTGGAAGTTGGAGGTACCCTCTCCTAAAGGGATTGGGAGCTGTGCTGTACTTGATGTGGTACTTTCACTTGAGGCCAATGAACTGCTACTTACTGATTTGGTTTCCAGGCTTTCTTCCCTACCTCTTTTCCTGTCATCACTATTTATAGGATTATCATACTTTCTGGCAAACATGTAAATTCTGCCATCCCTGTAATCGCGGTCGTCCCTTTTAATCTTACCCATCTTTTTATCTCTAAGGTATTGTTGGTACTCCTCAATGACTTTATTAAGAATGGCATAATTTTTCTCCACCAAGTCCTTACAGTCCATAGATTCTATCTGTTTTTCTTTTTCATCTATTTCTGCCTGTAATTTCTGGCCTTTTTCACTAGCATGTTTAACCAAAATTTTTATCATTGTAAATGATGCTCCCTTGAGATTGTGTTCCCATTCCTCCAAGAGGCCCCCACTTAAGTCCTCAAATGTTGGGAAGATGAGGATTCTGAGGCCCCAAGGAATTTTGTCATTGTCCATGTATTGCTGGAGGGTTATGCCGTCCCACCAGCGGGCCAATTCTTGTTTTTTGACCTTTTCCAATCTCATAAAGCATGATCGTAGTCCAGTGTTACGTTGTTCTGCGGGTGGTGCAGCAGCCGCTGCACTAAACCCTTTGCCGAAGAGGTCCTGTGCCATCTCTTCTCTTCTATCGATTAGTTTAGGCATTTCTTTACGGGATGCGCAGGTGTGCTGGTTGGTCCAATAAGTTCAAACAGAGCAGTTGCGGACAACGGCGGACACGGTGACCGCACTCCCTTCTGTGTTCCCTTCGTAGTAATGTCAACACTATTTTAAATGAGTGTGCACATAAAACTCCGGCACCTGCCGTTGTTGAGTGCCAGCTGCTAAGGCAGAGGAAGAACAAACCCAAAAAATTGGAGTGGTGCACTACTTCGGAGCCAAAGTTGTCTTTTCAATATGTCATTTAGTCTCGTAATATTGTCTCAGAAAATCCTTTATTTTTCATAAGTATCCAACAGTAATAAACACCAGCCAACGCGTTTCTTTCATATACGATTAACTTCTTCAGGGCTGTAAATTTCAATATAAAACACACATAAATATATATACAAACATACAATATTAAATACTTGACACAGGACTTTTGTGACAATACGAAAAGAAAAGGGAAAACAAAGAGTAACATGTGAGGAATATAAGTCATGGAGATAGAAAAATAGGGGGACGGGAGGGAGCAGGGGGGGTTAGAGGTGAAGAAAGAGTAAGGGACGGTTAGAGGTGAAATAAGAGTAACAAAACAAATTAATGACCAAAAAACATGAAATCATATATACAATGTGAGAACATAGAGAGATGCTTCAAAAACAGGGTGAGATATTCCATATAAAAACATGTAGAAACATGGAAGTCATGTGATTCTATATGTAGTTAAAAGCAATCTGCCGATGCGTGTGTGACAAGGTCATTGCCCAGGCTAAAACCGCACCGTGTGACTACAGGTCGGTGCACTGTATGACACCGAGTCAGGTCATAGTCCAATGTAAAACAAGCCATCCCAGTATCAGTGTGTGGCGTGTATAGGAATCCTGTTTACTACGAGTATAACATATGTGGGGCCTTAAGCCTGTACTGGACAAACCCAGCCGGGTTCTAGAACAATCCGAAAGGGCACACAAACACTGACCATGTGAGTCCCTCAACCTGATTGAAAGAAAAATATTCGAATATATAGGCACTTGGAGGTAACACATGGAAAAAATATATTATAAAGCAGGAGAGAGCATAACTGTAGTGCCTAGAGCATATACATACCATAGAATCATGTAGCCATTTATGAGACTTTGACAACAAGGGCTTTCATGGTATACTGTGTACACTCAGGAAGGATAGGAAAGAAGAAGAACAAAAACAAAAATACAAATGTAATGGAAGTGGAACCTGTTTGGCATTAATTTGCGCATCACGTCATTCAGGGAGCTGCAGCTGGCAAAGGGGATGGAAGCAGTAAGCCAAGAGGAACAAAGGAAAGACATGCAGGCCTATATAACAAAAGCAGCGCACTACTAAACTACCACCACAAAATGGCCACCAGCCACATGGTCAGTCACAGTCACAACAAGCAGGAGGCCTGGAAAACAATGAACTCAAGCAGGCCTATAATGGCCAGGCAAAGGAGGCATGCTAAACAACACAGCTTTAATGCAAAAATGCAAAAACGAAAATCCACAGGGTTAAACAAGGTTTGCATGTTACACAACAACAAACACAGCACACACACACATCCAACAAAGGCATTTATTTAACACACACCAAAAAAGTAAAATACCCCCCAAAAACACATTTTGCAATTTAATCCAGTGCCATCCATGCCCTAAATGATGTTTAAATTCAACAGACACCACAGAGACAGTTGTTTCATGTACCCATGAGTAGGACTGGCCTACTGGCTGAAAGGCCTATATTGGCAGACTAGGCCACAAGCTTGCAGGCCTATGGCAAAAGCACACTGTCTGGCTCCACAAAATGGCCGCCAGCCACATGGCCAGGCCACCCACAAAAACAAGAAAGGGAAGACAGACAATGCAGGCCTATGGCAAAAGCACACTGCCTGGCTTCACAAAATGGCCACCAGCCACATGGCCAGGCCACAACAACAAAAAGCATAGGCCAAGAGGAACAAAGGAAAGACATGCAGGCCTATATGGCAAAAGCAGCACACTACTAAACTACCACCACAAAATGGCCACCAGCCACATGGTCAGTCACAGTCACAACAAGCAGGAGGCCTGGAAAACAATGAACTCAAGCAGGCCTATAATGGCCAGGCAAAGGAGGCATGCTAAACAACACAGCTTTAATGCAAAATTGCAAAAGCTAAAATCCACAGGGCTAAACAAGGTTTGCAAGTTACACAACAACCACACCATACACATCCAACAAAGGTATTTATTTAACGCACACCAAAAAAAGTGAAATACCCCCCAAAAAACACATTTTGCAATTCAATCCAATGCCATCCATGCCCTAAATGATGTTTAAATTCAACAGACACCACAGACACAGTTGTTTCATGTACCCATGAGTAGCTCTGGCCTACTAGCTGAAAGGCCTATATTGGCAGACTAGGCCACAAGCTTGCAGGCCTATGGCAAAAGCACACTGGCTGGCTCCACAAAATGGCCGCCAGCCACATGGCCAGGCCACCCACAAAAACAAGAAAGGGAAGACAGACAATGCAGGCCTATGGCAAAAGCACACTGCCTGGCTTCACAAAATGGCCACCAGCCACATGGCGAGGCCACAACAACAAAAAGCATAGGCCAAGAGGAACAAAGGAAAGACATGCAGGCCTATATGGCAAAAGCAGCACACTACTAAACTACCACCACAAAATGGCCACCAGCCACATGGTCAGTCACAGTCACAACATGCAGGAGGCCTGGAAAACAATGAACTCAAGCAGGCCTATAATGGCCAGGCAAAGGAGGCATGCTAAACAACACAGCTTTAATGCAAAATTGCAAAAGCTAAAATCCACAGGGCTAAACATGGTTTGCAAGTTACACAACAACCACACCATACACATCCAACAAAGGTATTTATTTAACACACACCAAAAAAAGTGAAATACCCCCCAAAAAACACATTTTGCAATTCAATCCAATGCCATCCATGCCCTAAATGATGTTTAAATTCAACAGACATCACAGACACAGTTGTTTCATGCACCCATGAGTAGCTGTGGGCCTACTGGCTGAAAGGCCTATATTGGCAGACTAGGCCACACGCTTGCAGGCCTATGGCAAAAGCACACTGGCTGGCTCCACAAAATGGCCACCAGCCACATGGCCAGGCCACCCACAACAACACGAAAGGGAAGACAGACAATGCAGGCCTATGGCAAAAGCACACTGCCTGGCTTCACAAAATGGCCACCAGCCACATGGCCAGGCCACAACAACAAAAAGCATAGGCCAAGAGGAACAAAGGAAAGACATGCAGGCCTATATGGCAAAAGCAGCACACTACTAAACTACCACCACAAACTGGCCACCAGCCACATGGTCACTCACAGTCACAACAAGCAGGAGGGCTGGAAAACAATGAACTCAAGCAGGCCTATAATGGCCAGGCAAAGGAGGCATGCTAAACAACACAGCTTTAATGCAAAAATGCAAAAACGAAAATCCACAGGGCTAAACAAGGTTTGCAAGTTACACAACAACCACACCACACACACCCAACAAAGGCATTTATTTAACACACACCAAAAAAGTGAAATACCCCAAAAAAACACATTTCTCAATTCAATCCAATGCCATCCATGCCCTAAATAATGTTTAAATTCAACAGACACCACAGAGACAGTTGTTTCATGCACCCATGAGTAGCTCTGCGCATACTGGCTACCCACTATAAATTTTTTAAAACTGATGAAAAGTACAAAAAATTGTATTTGCAACTTGCAATGCCCCAATCAAAGAAACAACACCAATTCTCCAACTTACTTGTAAAATCACAAATCCAAAAGTCCTCAAATCCAATGATATATGAAGCAGCAGACACAAAGAGTGATCCTTCCAGCTCCAAATCCAAATGAAAAGTGAACAGGACATGGACAAAGCACTGGGAGGAGCCTGCTGGACAGGAACAGGAAGTTGGAGACTCTGGGGCACTTCCTTCCCCTTAAAAAATAAATAAAAAGAAAAAGGACTCCTTGCACAAAAAGTACAGCTAAATGTCAATCTGAGGAGTTTTTTTCATCCAAATCATCATTTTCAAGAAGGCTTTATGCTGCTCGAGAGATATTCTTCTCAAGATTGCAATTTCTGCATGATCGGCATCGGGAGCTTCACCGAACTTCCGCCGGATGTCCGATGGCGCATCCGAATGATGTGTTCGCGATCGCACACTCTCGCGGGATCGTGCGGCCGGCTACCAAAATCTCGTGGCGCACGCGAATGGATAGGAAATCTCGTCAGCGAAAGCAGGAATCCTGGTAAGTCGCTACCGCGTGCGCGAAAATGCATTTTGAAAGTGCGAACAAGGAAACAACTCAGCTACGCTGCAGATCGCGGAGTTTTCGGTAACTCCGCGTTCTACGCGGAACGCGGAGTTGCCGAAAATCCGCAAACTCCGCGAGCGGAGCGGATTTTAACGCCCAGAGTTAGTATATATATATATATTCACTGAAAAAAACAAAGGTTTCAGGGACGTTATAGTTAGGGATTAGCATTTAAAAAACCTTAGCAATTCATTGAAAAAACCATAGGTTTCAGGGACGTTATAGTTAGTCAGACATTTCAAAACCAGAGAAATTCAGCCGTTACAGTTAGCTGAGCTAACTATAACTTGCGCCCCCGCAATGCACTGCTGATGCCGTCACATATTACATCACTCATGACATGGTCAGTGACATCACTCATGACATCACTCATGACATTTCAAATGACATCACTGATGACATCATCCAGTGACTATGAGTGTTTCTAAAAAGTTGACAAATGTTATATATATATATGCGCCATGGTGTATTGAAGAATGAGTGGGTGTATGAGTGTCTGAATGGATGATTTAGTGGGTGTGTGACTGACTGTATAAGTGAGTGATTAAACGTATCTCAGTGAATGCATGGGTGAATGACTAATCTGTGTGAATGTCTGAATCAGTCTGTCAGTTGGTGTGTAAGTGGCTGCATGGGTTGGTGAGTAGCTACATGAGTGTCTAAATGGGTTAATGATTGGCTGTCTGATTACCTGTATGGATGCCTCAGTTTCTGTGTGGATGTGTGGGGTGTGTGTGTGACTCCCTGCATGGATGTGTGAGTAGGTGATTTACTGGGTGTATGGGTTCATGAGTGCATGTGTTAGGGGCTTTATGGGTGAGCGAGTGTGCGTATAGCTGTGTTGGTGGGTGAATGGATGTCTCAGTGGTATATGTGTAAGTAACTGCATATGTGAAAGGCAGTATATGTGAGTGTTGGAGTATATAAGTGACTAAATGTGACAGTGAGTGATTGTGACAGGGGCTGCATGGATAAGTGTGTGCTTATGTCAGTGATTGTAGAAGAAAGTAAGTATATGGTACTAGCTGTATGAATAAGTGAGGTGGTGTGTGTGTATAACTGTATAGGTGAGTAAATGACAGTGTGATTAATTCTTTGGGTGACTGACTAGGTGTTTGAGTAACTCTTTGGGTGAGTGGCAGTGTGAAAGTGTCTGTATGAGTGGATATATCAGTGGCTGTATTGATGAATGACTGCGTGTATGAGTGACTGTATGGGTTAGTGAGTGGATGTGTGTGTAGACGTATGAACCAGTGAGCGGGTATATACTAACTGGTATTGGTCTGTCGATGGTTTCAATTTGGTAGTCTGTATTTTAGAGTGGGTGTATCAAGGGTTATATTAGGGTATGAGGAGGTGCATTAGATGATCACGTGGAAGATGTCATCAGTGATGTCATCAGTGATGTCATTTGAGATGTCATCAGTGATGTCACTGACCATGTCATGAGTGATGTAATATGTGATGTCATCAGCAGTGCATTGGGGGGGCGCGAGTTATAGTTAGCCAAGCTAACTATAATGGCTGAATTTCTCTTGGTTTTGTACGAGTAAAATGTCTGACTAACTATAACGTCCCTGAAACCTATGGTTTTTTAAATGAATTTCTAAGGTTTTTTAAATGCTAATCCCTAACTATAACGTCCCTGAAACCTGTGGTTTTTTCAGTGAATTTCTAAGGTTTTTTAAATGCTAATCCCTAACTATAACGTCCCTGATACCTCTGGTTTTTTCAGTGAATTTCTAAGGTTTTTTAAATGCTAATTTCTAACTATGCCTACATAGGTAGACATGTGCAGAAAGAGAAAGAATGGCGCAGAAAGAAGCAAGAGAAGTGCGGAAAGAGGCAAGAGAGGCGCAGAAAGGTGCAGAAAGAAGCACAAGATGTGTAGAAAGAACCAACAGAGGTGCAGAAAGAGGCCTACTTTGACTGTACCTCACCAACAGACTCATACAAAGTACCCTAATCACTAATCCTACTCCGAAGATGTCTTAAACGTCACTTTTCTCTTGAAGGTTCACTATTAATCGACTGCTCAGAATGTTAGGCCTACCAAATATAAAACAGCAATCCTAAGCAGTCTGACCAAGTTTGTGAAGGTATGCATGCATGTCTATGCTTTTACCTAGTGACATGTTAAATGAAAATAAACATACAAACACTTGAATACCTATGTTTCAAACAGCATACTCTGTAAATTTGTCTAAAAAAAGGTGTATGAATTTCTTTCTGCTCACAATACAGGGCACATGGGTATTCAATACCATATTTGAGGGGCTCTATAACACATATATATAGAAGAAATGTCTGCCTGTGCAACCGAATGACAGAGAAGAACTGAGAAGATTTGACCACCTACAGGAGAAGTTACCCGCTTTTTAAGCTACCATCTTCAGTTGCATAAAATATGTAAGAATACATATACAAGTAGACATATACCTCAGTCATGAGAGAATGCAGACCTTTAAACTTGACAGCTTGCACTTCCCATTTGAGTACAGAAAGAGGCGAGAGAAGTTCAAAAAGAAGCAAAACTGTTGCCAAAACAGGCAAAAGAGGTGTAGAAAAAGGGAACTGGGGTGCAGACAGAGGCAAGAGAGGTGCAGAAAGAGGCACGAGGGATGCAGAAATTTGCAAGAGCGGTGCATAAAGAAGCAAGAGCAGTGCAGAAAGAAACAACAGAGGTGCAGAAGGAAGCAAGAGGGTTGCAGAAAGAGGCAAGAGAAGTGCGGCTGAAGCAACAGAGGTACAAAAGGAGACAAGAGAACTGCAGAAAGAGGCAAGAGAGTTGCAGAAACAGGCAAGAGAGGTACAGAATAAGGAAATAAGGGTGAAGAAAGAGGCAAGAGAGGTGCAGAAAGAGGGAAGAAGGGTGCAGAAAGAGGCAAGAGGCGTGTAGAAAGAAGCAACAGAAGTGCAGAAAGAAGCAAGAGAAGTACAAAAAGAAGCAACAGAGGTGCAGAAAGAGGCATGAGGGGTACAGAAAGAGGCAAGAGAAGTGCAGAAAGAAGCAACAGAGGTGCAGAAAGAGGCAAGAGAGGTACAGAAAGAGGAAAGTGAGGTGCACAAAGATGCAAGAGGTGTGCAGAAAGAAGCAAGAACAGTGCAGAAAGAACCAACAGAGGTGCAGAAGGAGGCAAGAGGGGTGCCGAAAAAGAGAAGTGCAGAAAGAAGCAACAGAGGTGTAGAAAGAGGCAAGAGGGGTGTAGAAAGAGGCAACAGAAGTGCAGAAAAAGGCAAGAGGGGTGCAGAAAGAAGAAAGAGAGGTGCAGAAAGAACAAGAGAAGTGCAGAAAGAAGCAACAGAGGTGCAGAAAGAGGCAAGAGGGGTGCAGAAAAAGGCAAGAGGGGTGCAGAAAGAAGAAAGAGAGGTGCAAAAGGAGGCAAGAGAAGTGCAGAAAGAGGTAAGAGAGGTGCAGAAAGAGGAGTTCAGAAAGAAGCAAGAGAGGTGCAGAAAGAACCAAGAAGGGTGCAGATAGAGGCAAGAGGGATGCAGAAATTTGCAAGAGTGGTGCAGAAAGGATCAACAGATTTGCAGAAGGAGACAAGAGGACCGCAGATAGAAACAAGAGAGTTGCAGAAACAGGCAAGAGAGGTGCAGATAAAGGGAACAGGGGTGCAGAAAGAGGCAAGAGAGGTGCAGAAAGAGGGAAGAAGGGTGCAGAAAGAGACAAGAGGGGTGCAGAAAGAAGCAAGAGAAGTGCAGAAAGAAGCAAGAGAAGTACAAAAAGAGGCAACAGAGGTGCAGAAAGAGGCATGAGAGGTACAGAAAGAGGCAAGAGAAGTGCAGAAAGAAGCAACAGAGGTGCAGAAAGAGGCAAGAGAGGTACAGAAAGAGGGAAGTGAGGTGCAGAAAGAAGCAAGAGTAGTGCAGAAAGAACCAACAGAGGTGCAGAAGGAGCCAAGAGGGGTGCAGAAAGAGGCAAGAGAGGTGCAGAAAAAAGCAAGAGCAGTGTAGAAAGAACCAACAGATATGCAGAAACATACCAGAGGGGTGCAGAAAGAGGCAACAGAAGTTCAGAAAGAAGCAAAAGAGATGCAGAAGGAGGCAAGAGAACTGAAGAAAGAGGCAAGAGAGTTGTAGAAACAGGCAAGAGATGTGCAGAAAAAGGGAACAGGGGTGCAGAAAGAGGCAAGAGAGGTGCAGAAAGAGGGATGAAGGGTGCAGAAAGAGGCAAGAGGAGTGCAGAAAGAAGCAACAGAAGTGCGAAAAGAAGCAACATAATTGCAGAAAGAAGCAACAGAGGTGCAGAAAGAGGCAAAATTGGTGCAGAAAGAAGCAAGAGTAGTGCGGAAAGAACCAACAGAGGTGCAGAAGGAGCCAAGAGGGGTGCAGAAAGAAGCAAGAGGGGTGCAGAAATTTGCAAAAGAGGTGCAGATAGAAGAAAGAGCAGTGCAGAAAGAAACAACAGAGGTGCAGAAGGAGGCAAGAAAAGTGCAGAAAGAAGCAACAGAGGTGCAGAAAGAGGCAAGAGATGTACAGAAAGAGGGAAGAGGGGTGCACAAAGATGCAAGAGGGGTGCAGAAAGTAGCAAGAACAGTGCAGAAAGAACTAGGAGAGGTGCAGAAGGAGGCAAGAGGGGAGCTGAAAAAGGCAAGAGGGGTGCCAAATTTGCAAGAAAGGTGCAGAAAGAAGCAAGAGCAGTGCAGAAAGAACCAACAGACGTCAGAAACATACAAGAGGGGTGCAGAAAGAGGCAAGAGAAGTTCAAAAAGAAGCAACAGAGGTGCAGAAGGAGGCAAGAGAACTGAAGAAAGAAGCAAGAGAGTTGCAGAAACAGGCAAGAGAGGTCCAGAAAGAAGCAAGAGAGTGCAGAAAGAACAAACAGAGGTGCAGAATCAAACAAGAGAGGTGCAGAAAGCGGCAAGAGAAGTGCAGAAAGAAGCAACAGAGGTGTAGAAGGAGGCAAGAGAACTGCAGGAGGAGGCAGGAGAGTTGCAGAAACAGGCAAGAGAGGTGCAGAAAAAGGGACAGGTGTACAGAAAGAAGCAAGAGAGGTGCATAAAGAGGGACGAAGGGTGCAGAAAGAGGCAAGAGGTGTGCAGAAAGAAGCAACAGAAGTGCAGAAAGAAGCCACAGAAGTGCAGAAAGAAGCAACAGAGGTGCAGAAAGAGGCAAGAGGAGTGCAGAAAGAGGCAAGAGAAGTGCAGAAAGAAGCAACAGAGGTGCAGGAGGAGGCAAGAGAAGTGCACAAAGAGGCAAGAGATTATTTTTTTTTACAGAGTTTTATATAGCGCAAACTTGACCTGAAGGTATAGGGTATCAGAGCGCTTTACATGAGCACCAGTTGCGTTACATGAGGACACATTCATTTTTTGTTAGGCAAGGGGAGATTAAGTGATTTGCCCAGAATCACAGGATGTTCAGCATCATTGCCGAGACTCAAATCCAGTTCCCCAGATTCGAGGTCGACCGCCCTAGACGTTAGGCCAACTCCTCTCCAAGAGTTGCAGAAACAGGCAAAAGAGGTGCAGAAAGAAGCAAGAGCAGTGCAGAAAGAACCAACAGAGGTGCAGAAGGAGGCAAGAGGGGTGCAGAAAGAGGCAAGAGAGTTGCACAAACAGGCAAAAGAGGTGCAGAAAGAAGCAAGAGCTGTGCAGAAAGAACCGACAGAGGTGCAGAAAGAGACAAGAGAGGTACAAAAAGAGGGAAGAGGGGTGCACAAAGAGGCAAGAGGGGTGCAGAAAGAAGCAAGAGCAGTGCAGAAAGAACCAACAGAGGTGCAGAAGGAGGCAAGAGGGGTGCCGAAAGAGGCAAGAGGGGTGCCAAAATTTGCAAGAGAGGTGCAGAAAGAAGCAAGAGCAGTGCAGAAAGAACCAGCAAACGTGCAGAAACATACAAGAGGGGTGCAGAAAGAGGCAAGAAGAGTGCAGAAAGAAGCAACAGAAGTTCAGAAAGAAGCAACAGAATTGCAGAAAGAAGCAACAGAGATGCAGAAAGAGGCAAGAGGGGTGCTGAAAGAGGCAAGAGAAGTGCAGAAAGAAGCAACAGAGGTGCAGGAGGAGACAAGAGAATTGCAGAAAGAGGCAAGAGAGTTGCAGAAACAGGCAAAAGAGGTGCAGAAAACAGCAAGAGCAGTACAGAAAGAACCAACAGAGGTGCGGAAGGAGGCAAGAGGGGTGCAGAAAGAAGCAAGAAAGTTGCAGACACAGGCAAAAGAGGTGCAGAAAGAAGCAAAAGCAGTGTAGAAAGAACAAAAGAGGTGCAGAAGGAAGCAAGAGAAGTGCAGAAAGAATCAACAAAGGTGCAGAGAGAGGCAAGAGACGTACAGAAAGAGGGAAGAGGGGTGCACAAAGATGCAAGAGGGGTGCAGAAAGAAGCAAGAACAGTGCAGAAAGAACCAACAGAGGTGCAGAAGGAGGCAAGAGGGGTGCCAAAAAGGCAGGAGGGGTGCCACAATTTGCAAGAGAGGTGCAGAAGAAAGCAAGAGCAGTGCAGAAAGAACCAACAGACGTGCAGAAACATACAAGAGGGGTGCAGAAAGAGGCAAGAGATGTTCAGAAAGAAGCAACAGAGGTACAGAAGGAGGCAAGAGAACGGAAGAAAGAGGCAAGAGAGTTGCAGAAACAGTCAAGAGAGGTCCAGAAAGATGCAATAGAGGTGCAGAAGGAGGCAAGAGAACTGCAGTAGGAGGCAGGAGAGTTGCAGAAACAGGCAAGAGAGGTGCAGAAAAAGGGAACAGGGGTGCAGAAAGAGGCAAGTAAGGTGCAGAAAGAGGGATGATGGGTGCAGAAATAGCGCAAACTTGACCCGAAGGTAACGGGTATCAGAGCGCTTTACATGAGCACCTGTTGCGTTACATGAGGACACATTCATTTTTTTGTTAGGCACGGGGAGATTAAGTGATTTGCCCAGAATCACAGGATGTTCAGTGTCATTGCCGAGACTCGAATCCAGTTCCCAGATTCGAGGTCGACCGCCCTAGACGTTAGGCCAACTCTCTCCTAGAGTTGCAGAAACAGGCAAAAGAGGTGCAGAAAGAAGCAAGAGCAGTGCAGAAAGAGCCAACAGGTGCAGAAGGAGGCAAGAGGGGTGCAGAAACAGGCAAGAGAGTTGCAGAAACAGGCAAAAGAGGTGCAGAAAGAAGCAAGAGCTGTGCAGAAAGAACCGACAGAGGTGCAGAAAGAGGCAAGAGTGGTACAAAAAGAGGGAAGAGGGGTGTACAAAGAGGAAAGAGGGGTGCAGAAAGAAGCAAGAGCAGTGCAGAAAGAACCAACAGAGGTGCGGAAGGAGGCAAGAGGGGTGCCGAAAGAGGCAAGAGAGGTGCCGAAAGAGGCAAGAGGGGTACCAAAATTTGCAAGAGAGGTGCAGAAAGAAGCAAGAGCAGTGCAGAAAGAACCAACAGACGTGCAGAAACATACAAGAGGGGTGCACAAAGAGGCAAGAGGAGTGCAGAAAGAAGCAACAGAAGTTCAGAAAGAAGCAACAGAATTGCAGAAAGAAGCAACAGAGGTGCAGAAAGAGGCAAGAGGGGTGCATACAGAGGCAAGAGAAGTGCAGAGAGAAGCAACAGAGGTGCAGGAGGAGACAAGAGAATTGCAGAAAGAGGCAACAGAGGTGCAGAAAGAGGCAAGAGAGGTACAGAAAGAGGGAAGTGAGGTGCACAAAGATGCAAGAGGTGTGCAGAAAGAAGCAAGAACAGTGCAGAAAGAACCAACAGAGGTGCAGAAGGAGGCAAGAGGGGTGCCGAAAAAGAGAAGTGTAGAAAGAAGCAACAGAGGTGTAGAAAGAGGCAAGAGGGGTGTAGAAAGAGGCAACAGAAGTGCAGAAAAAGGCAAGAGGGGTGCAGAAAGAAGCAAGAGAGGTGCAGAAAGAACAAGAGAAGTACAGAAAGAAGCAACAGAGGTGCAGAAAGAGGCAAGAGGGGTGCAGAAAAAGGCAAGAGGGGTGCAGAAAGAAGAAAGAGAGGTGCAAAAGGAGGCAAGAGAAGTGCAGAAAGAGGTAAGAGAGGTGCAGAAAGAGGAGTTCAGAAAGAAGCAAGAGAGGTGCAGAAAGAACCAAGAAGGGTGCAGATAGAGGCAAGAGGGATGCAGAAATTTGCAAGAGTGGTGCAGAAAGGATCAACAGATTTGCAGAAGGAGACAAGAGGACCGCAGATAGAAACAAGAGAGTTGCAGAAACAGGCAAGAGAGGTGCAGAAAAAGGGAACAGGGGTGCAGAAAGAGGCAAGAGAGGTGCAGAAAGAGGGAAGAAGGGTGCAGAAAGAGGCAAGAGGGGTGCAGAAAGAAGCAAGAGAAGTGCAGAAAGAAGCAACAGAAGTGCAGAAAAAAGCAACAGAGGTGCAGAGAGAGGCATGAGAGGTACAGAAAGAGGCAAGAGAAGTGCAGAAAGAAGCAACAAAGGTGCAGAAAGAAGCAAGAGAGGTACAGAAAGAGGGAAGTGGGATGCAGAAAGAAGCAAGAGTAGTGCAGAAAGAACCAACAGAGGTGCAGAAGGAGCCAAGAGGGGTGCAGAAAGAGGCAAGAGAGGTGCAGAAAAAAGCAAGAGCAGTGTAGAAAGAACCAACAGATATGCAGAAACATACCAGAGGGGTGCAGAAAGAGGCAAGAGAAGTTCAGAAAGAAGCAAAAAAGATGCAGAAGGAGGCAAGAGAACTGAAGAAAGAGGCAAGAGAGTTGTAGAAACAGGCAAGAGATGTGCAGAAAAAGGGAACAGGGGTGCAGAAAGAGGCAAGAGAGGTGCAGAAAGAGGGACGAAGGGTGCAGAAAGAGGCAAGAGGAGTGCGGAAAGAAGCAACAGAAGTGCGAAAAGAAGCAACAGAATTGCAGAAAGAAGCAACAGAGGTGCAGAAAGAGGCAAGAGGGGTGCAGAAAGAGGCAAGAGAAGTGCAGAAAGAACCAACAGAGGTGCGGAAGGAGGCAAGAGGGGTGCAGAAAGAGGCAAGAGAGTTGCAGAAACAGGCAAAATTGGTGCAGAAAGAAGCAAGAGTAGTGCGGAAAGAACCAACAGAGGTGCAGAAGGAGCCAAGAGGGGTGCAGAAAGAAGCAAGAGGGGTGCAGAAATTTGCAAAAGAGGTGCAGATAGAAGAAAGAGCAGTGCAGAAAGAAACAACAGAGGTGCAGAAGGAGGCAAGAAAAGTGCAGAAAGAAGCAACAGAGGTGCAGAAAGAGGCAAGAGATGTACAGAAAGAGGGAAGAGGGGTGCACAAAGATGCAAGAGGGGTGCAGAAAGTAGCAAGAACAGTGCAGAAAGAACTAGGAGAGGTGCAGAAGGAGGCAAGAGGGGAGCTGAAAAAGGCAAGAGGGGTGCCAAATTTGCAAGAAAGGTGCAGAAAGAAGCAAGAGCAGTGCAGAAAGAACCAACAGACGTCAGAAACATACAAGAGGGGTGCAGAAAGAGGCAAGAGAAGTTCAAAAAGAAGCAACAGAGGTGCAGAAGGAGGCAAGAGAACTGAAGAAAGAGGCAAGAGAGTTGCAGAAACAGGCAAGAGAGGTCCAGAAAGAAGCAAGAGAGTGCAGAAAGAACAAACAGAGGTGCAGAATCAAACAAGAGGGGTGCAGAAAGCGGCAAGAGAAGTGCAGAAAGAAGCAACAGAGGTGCAGAAGGAGGCAAGAGAACTGCAGGAGGAGGCAGGAGAGTTGCAGAAACAGGCAAGAGAGGTGCAGAAAAAGGGACAGGTGTACAGAAAGAAGCAAGAGAGGTGCATAAAGAGGGACGAAGGGTGCAGAAAGAGGCAAGAGGTGTGCAGAAAGAAGCAACAGAAGTGCAGAAAGAAGCCACAGAAGTGCAGAAAGAAGCAACAGAGGTGCAGAAAGAGGCAAGAGGAGTGCAGAAAAAAACAACAGAAGTGCAGAAAGAAGCAACAGAGGTGCAGAAAGAGGCAAGAGGGGTGCAGAAAGAGGCAAGAGAAGTGCAGAAAGAAGCAACAGAGGTGCAGGAGGAGGCAAGAGAAGTGCACAAAGAGGCAAGAGATTTTTTTTTTTTACAGAGTTTTATATAGCGCAAACTTGACCTGAAGGTATCGGGTATCAGAGCGCTTTACATGAGCACCAGTTGCGTTACATGAGGACACATTCATTTTTTGTTAGGCAAGGGGAGATTAAGTGATTTGCCCAGAATCACAGGATGTTCAGCGTCATTGCCGAGACTCAAATCCAGTTCCCCAGATTCGAGGTCGACCACCCTAGACGTTAGGCCAACTCCTCTCCAAGAGTTGCAGAAACAGGCAAAAGAGGTGCAGAAAGAAGCAAGAGCAGTGCAGAAAGAACCAACAGAGGTGCAGAAGGAGGCAAGAGGGGTGCAGAAAGAGGCAAGAGAGTTGCACAAACAGGCAAAAGAGGTGCAGAAAGAAGCAAGAGCTGTGCAGAAAGAACAGACAGAGGTGCAGAAAGAGACAAGAGAGGTACAAAAAGAGGGAAGAGGGGTGCACAAAGAGGCAAGAGGGGTGCAGAAAGAAGCAAGAGCAGTGCAGAAAGAACCAACAGAGGTGCAGAAGGAGGCAAGAGGGGTGCCGAAAGAGGCAAGAGGGGTGCCAAAATTTGCAAGAGAGGTGCAGAAAGAAGCAAGAGCAGTGCAGAAAGAACCAGCAAACGTGCAGAAACATACAAGAGGGATGCAGAAAGAGGCAAGAGGAGTGCAGAAAGAAGCAACAGAAGTTCAGAAAGAAGCAACAGAATTGCAGAAAGAAGCAACAGAGATGCAGAAAGAGGCAAGAGGGGTGCTTAAAGAGGCAAGAGAAGTGCAGAAAGAAGCAACAGAGGTGCAGGAGGAGACAAGAGAATTGCAGAAAGAGGCAAGAGAGTTGCAGAAACAGGCAAAAGAGGTGCAGAAAACAGCAAGAGCAGTACAGAAAGAACCAACAGAGGTGCGGAAGGAGGCAAGAGGGGTGCAGAAAGAAGCAAGAAAGTTGCAGACACAGGCAAAAGAGGTGCAGAAAGAAGCAAAAGCAGTGTAGAAAGAACAAAAGAGGTGCAGAAGGAAGCAAGAGAAGTGCAGAAAGAATCAACAAAGGTGCAGAGAGAGGCAAGAGACGTACAGAAAGAGGGGAAGAGGGGTGCACAAAGATGCAAGAGGGGTGCAGAAAGAAGCAAGAACAGTGCAGAAAGAACCAACAGAGGTGCAGAAGGAGGCAAGAGGGGTGCCAAAAAAGGCAGGAGGGGTGCCACAATTTGCAAGAGAGGTGCAGAAGAAAGCAAGAGCAGTGCAGAAAGAACCAACAGACGTGCAGAAACATACAAGAGGGGTGCAGAAAGAGGCAAGAGATGTTCAGAAAGAAGCAACAGAGGTACAGAAGGAGGCAAGAGAACGGAAGAAAGAGGCAAGAGAGTTGCAGAAACAGTCAAGAGAGGTCCAGAAAGATGCAATAGAGGTGCAGAAGGAGGCAAGAGAACTGCAGGAGGAAGCAGGAGAGTTGCAGAAACAGGCAAGAGAGGTGCAGAAAAAGGGAACAGGGGTGCAGAAAGAGGCAAGTAAGGTGCAGAAAGAGGGATGAAGGGTGCAGAAATAGCGCGAACTTGACCCGAAGGTAACGGGTATCAGAGCGCTTTACATGAGCACCTGTTGCGTTACATGAGGACACATTCATTTTTTGTTAGGCACGGGGAGATTAAGTGATTTGCCCAGAATCACAGGATGTTCAGTGTCATTGCCGAGACTCGAATCCAGTTCCCCAGATTCGAGGTCGACCGCCCTAGACGTTAGGCCAACTCCTCTCCTAGAGTTGCAGAAACAGGCAAAAGAGGTGCAGAAAGAAGCAAGAGCAGTGCAGAAAGAGCCAACAGAGGTGCAGAAGGAGGCAAGAGGGGTGCAGAAACAGGCAAGAGAGTTGCAGAAACAGGCAAAAGAGGTGCAGAAAGAAGCAAGAGCTGTGCAGAAAGAACCGACAGAGGTGCAGAAAGAGGCAAGAGTGGTACAAAAAGAGGGAAGAGGGGTGCACAAAGAGGAAAGAGGGGTGCAGAAAGAAGCAAGAGCAGTGCAGAAAGAACCAACAGAGGTGCGGAAGGAGGCAAGAGGGGTGCCGAAAGAGGCAAGAGGGGTGCCGAAAGAGGCAAGAGGGGTACCAAAATTTGCAAGAGAGGTGCAGAAAGAAGCAAGAGCAGTGCAGAAAGAACCAACAGACGTGCAGAAACATACAAGAGGGGTGCACAAAGAGGCAAGAGGAGTGCAGAAAGAAGCAACAGAAGTTCAGAAAGAAGCAACAGAATTGCAGAAAGAAGCAACAGAGGTGCAGAAAGAGGCAAGAGGGGTGCATACAGAGGCAAGAGAAGTGCAGAGAGAAGCAACAGAGGTGCAGGAGGAGACAAGAGAATTGCAGAAAGAGGCAACAGAGGTGCAGAAAGAGGCAAGAGAGGTACAGAAAGAGGGAAGTGAGGTGCACAAAGATGCAAGAGGTGTGCAGAAAGAAGCAAGAACAGTGCAGAAAGAACCAACAGAGGTGCAGAAGGAGGCAAGAGGGGTGCCGAAAAGAGAAGTGTAGAAAGAAGCAACAGAGGTGTAGAAAGAGGCAAGAGGGGTGTAGAAAGAGGCAACAGAAGTGCAGAAAAAGGCAAGAGGGGTGCAGAAAGAAGCAAGAGAGGTGCAGAAAGAACAAGAGAAGTACAGAAAGAAGCAACAGAGGTGCAGAAAGAGGCAAGAGGGGTGCAGAAAAAGGCAAGAGGGGTGCAGAAAGAAGAAAGAGAGGTGCAAAAGGAGGCAAGAGAAGTGCAGAAAGAGGTAAGAGAGGTGCAGAAAGAGGAGTTCAGAAAGAAGCAAGAGAGGTGCAGAAAGAACCAAGAAGGGTGCAGATAGAGGCAAGAGGGATGTAGAAATTTGCAAGAGTGGTGCAGAAAGGATCAACAGATTTGCAGAAGGAGACAAGAGGACCGCAGATAGAAACAAGAGAGTTGCAGAAACAGGCAAGAGAGGTGCAGAAAAAGGGAACAGGGGTGCAGAAAGAGGCAAGAGAGGTGCAGAAAGAGGGAAGAAGGGTGCAGAAAGAGACAAGAGGGGTGCAGAAAGAAGCAAGAGAAGTGCAGAAAGAAGCAAGAGAAGTACAAAAAGAGGCAACAGAGGTGCAGAAAGAGGCATGAGAGGTACAGAAAGAGGCAATAGAAGTGCAGAAAGAAGCAACAGAGGTGCAGAAAGAGGCAAGAGAGGTACAGAAAGAGGGAAGTGAGGTGCAGAAAGAAGCAAGAGTAGTGCAGAAAGAACCAACAGAGGTGCAGAAGGAGCCAAGAGGGGTGCAGAAAGAGGCAAGAGAGGTGCAGAAAAAAGCAAGAGCAGTGTAGAAAGAACCAACAGATATGCAGAAACATACCAGAGGGGTGCAGAAAGAGGCAAGAGAAGTTCAGAAAGAAGCAAAAGAGATGCAGAAGGAGGCAAGAGAACTGAAGAAAGAGGCAAGAGAGTTGTAGAAACAGGCAAGAGATGTGCAGAAAAAGGGAACAGGGGTGCAGAAAGAGGCAAGAGAGGTGCAGAAAGAGGGACGAAGGGTGCAGAAAGAGGCAAGAGGAGTGCAGAAAGAAGCAACAGAAGTGCGAAAAGAAGCAACAGAATTGCAGAAAGAAGCAACAGAGGTGCAGAAAGAGGCAAGAGGGGTGCAGAAAGAGGCAAGAGAAGTGCAGAAAGAACCAACAGAGGTGCGGAAGGAGGCAAGAGGGGTGCAGAAAGAGGCAAGAGAGTTGCAGAAACAGGCAAAATTGGTGCAGAAAGAAGCAAGAGTAGTGCGGAAAGAACCAACAGAGGTGCAGAAGGAGCCAAGAGGGGTGCAGAAAGAAGCAAGAGGGTGCAGAAATTTGCAAAAGAGGTGCAGATAGAAGAAAGAGCAGTGCAGAAAGAAACAACAGAGGTGCAGAAGGAGGCAAGAAAAGTGCAGAAAGAAGCAACAGAGGTGCAGAAAGAGGCAAGAGATGTACAGAAAGAGGGAAGAGGGGTGCACAAAGATGCAAGAGGGGTGCAGAAAGTAGCAAGAACAGTGCAGAAAGAACTAGGAGAGGTGCAGAAGGAGGCAAGAGGGGAGCTGAAAAAGGCAAGAGGGGTGCCAAATTTGCAAGAAAGGTGCAGAAAGAAGCAAGAGCAGTGCAGAAAGAACCAACAGACGTCAGAAACATACAAGAGAACTGAAGAAAGAGGCAAGAGAGTTGCAGAAACAGGCAAGAGAGGTCCAGAAAGAAGCAAGAGAGTGCAGAAAGAACAAACAGAGGTGCAGAATCAAACAAGAGGGGTGCAGAAAGCGGCAAGAGAAGTGCAGAAAGAAGCAACAGAGGTGCAGAAGGAGGCAAGAGAACTGCAGGAGGAGGCAGGAGAGTTGCAGAAACAGGCAAGAGAGGTGCAGAAAAAGGGAC
Source organism: Calotriton arnoldi (assembly GCA_963921515.1). Lineage (NCBI taxonomy): Eukaryota > Metazoa > Chordata > Amphibia > Caudata > Salamandridae > Calotriton > Calotriton arnoldi. The sequence continues at coordinate 32,346 of CAWUFW010024669.1, read as the reverse complement.
AGGTGTACAGAAAGAAGCAAGAGAGGTGCATAAAGAGGGACGAAGGGTGCAGAAAGAGGCAAGAGGTGTGCAGAAAGAAGCAACAGAAGTGCAGAAAGAAGCCACAGAAGTGCAGAAAGAAGCAACAGAGGTGCAGAAAGAGGCAAGAGGAGTGCAGAAAAAACAACAGAAGTGCAGAAAGAAGCAACAGAGGTGCAGAAAGAGGCAAGAGGGGTGCAGAAAGAGGCAAGAGAAGTGCAGAAAGAAGCAACAGAGGTGCAGGAGGAGGCAAGAGAAGTGCACAAAGAGGCAAGAGATTATTTTTTTTTACAGAGTTTTATATAGCGCAAACTTGACCTGAAGGTATCGGGTATCAGAGCGCTTTACATGAGCACCAGTTGCGTTACATGAGGACACATTCATTTTTTGTTAGGCAAGGGGAGATTAAGTGATTTGCCCAGAATCACAGGATGTTCAGCGTCATTGCCGGGACTCAAATCCAGTTCCCCAGATTCGAGGTCGACCGCCCTAGACGTTAGGCCAACTCCTCTCCAAGAGTTGCAGAAACAGGCAAAAGAGGTGCAGAAAGAAGCAAGAGCAGTGCAGAAAGAACCAACAGAGGTGCAGAAGGAGGCAAGAGGGGTGCAGAAAGAGGCAAGAGAGTTGCACAAACAGGCAAAAGAGGTGCAGAAAGAAGCAAGAGCTGTGCAGAAAGAACAGACAGAGGTGCAGAAAGAGACAAGAGAGGTACAAAAAGAGGGAAGAGGGTGCACAAAGAGGCAAGAGGGGTGCAGAAAGAAGCAAGAGCAGTGCAGAAAGAACCAACAGAGGTGCAGAAGGAGGCAAGAGGGGTGCCGAAAGAGGCAAGAGGGGTGCCAAAATTTGCAAGAGAGGTGCAGAAAGAAGCAAGAGCAGTGCAGAAAGAACCAGCAAACGTGCAGAAACATACAAGAGGGGTGCAGAAAGAGGCAAGAGGAGTGCAGAAAGAAGCAACAGAAGTTCAGAAAGAAGCAACAGAATTGCAGAAAGAAGCAACAGAGGTGCAGAAAGAGGCAAGAGGGGTGCTTAAAGAGGCAAGAGAAGTGCAGAAAGAAGCAACAGAGGTGCAGGAGGAGACAAGAGAATTGCAGAAAGAGGCAAGAGAGTTGCAGAAACAGGCAAAAGAGGTGCAGAAAACAGCAAGAGCAGTACAGAAAGAACCAACAGAGGTGCAGAAGGAGGCAAGAGGGGTGCAGAAAGAAGCAAGAAAGTTGCAGACACAGGCAAACGAGGTGCAGAAAGAAGCAAAAGCAGTGTAGAAAGAACAAAAGAGGTGCAGAAGGAAGCAAGAGAAGTGCAGAAAGAATCAACAAAGGTGCAGAGAGAGGCAAGAGACGTACAGAAAGAGGGAAGAGGGGTGCACAAAGATGCAAGAGGGGTGCAGAAAGAAGCAAGAACAGTGCAGAAAGAACCAACAGAGGTGCAGAAGGAGGCAAGAGGGGTGCCAAAAAAGGCAGGAGGGGTGCCACAATTTGCAAGCGAGGTGCAGAAGAAAGCAAGAGCAGTGCAGAAAGAACCAACAGACGTGCAGAAACATACAAGAGGGGTGCAGAAAGAGGCAAGAGATGTTCAGAAAGAAGCAACAGAGGTACAGAAGGAGGCAAGAGAACGGAAGAAAGAGGCAAGAGAGTTGCAGAAACAGTCAAGAGAGGTCCAGAAAGATGCAATAGAGGTGCAGAAGGAGGCAAGAGAACTGCAGGAGGAGGCAGGAGAGTTGCAGAAACAGGCAAGAGAGGTGCAGAAAAAGGGAACAGGGGTGCAGAAAGAGGCAAGTAAGGTGCAGAAAGAGGGATGAAGGGTGCAGAAATAGCGCGAACTTGACCCGAAGGTAACGGGTATCAGAGCGCTTTACATGAGCACCTGTTGCGTTACATGAGGACACATTCATTTTTTTGTTAGGCACGGGGAGATTAAGTGATTTGCCCAGAATCACAGGATGTTCAGTGTCATTGCCGAGACTCGAATCCAGTTCCCCAGATTCGAGGTCGACCGCCCTAGACGTTAGGCCAACTCCTCTCCTAGAGTTGCAGAAACAGGCAAAAGAGGTGCAGAAAGAAGCAAGAGCAGTGCAGAAAGAGCCAACAGAGGTGCAGAAGGAGGCAAGAGGGGTGCAGAAACAGGCAAGAGAGTTGCAGAAACAGGCAAAAGAGGTGCAGAAAGAAGCAAGAGCTGTGCAGAAAGAACCGACAGAGGTGCAGAAAGAGGCAAGAGTGGTACAAAAAGAGGGAAGAGGGGTGAACAAAGAGGAAAGAGGGGTGCAGAAAGAAGCAAGAGCAGTGCAGAAAGAACCAACAGAGGTGCGGAAGGAGGCAAGAGGGGTGCCGAAAGAGGCAAGAGGGGTACCAAAATTTGCAAGAGAGGTGCAGAAAGAAGCAAGAGCAGTGCAGAAAGAACCAACAGACGTGCAGAAACATACAAGAGGGGTGAACAAAGAGGCAAGAGGAGTGCAGAAAGAAGCAAAAGAAGTTCAGAAAGAAGCAACAGAATTGCAGAAAGAAGCAACAGAGGTGCAGAAAGAGGCAAGAGGGGTGCATACAGAGGCAAGAGAAGTGCAGAGAGAAGCAACAGAGGTGCAGGAGGAGACAAAAGAATTGCAGAAAGAGGCAAGAGAGTTGCAGAAACAGGCAAAAGAGGTGCAGAAAAAAGCAAGAGCAGTGCAGTAAGAACCAAAAGAGGTGCGGAAGGAGGCAAGAGGGGTGCAGAAAGAAGCAAGAGAGTTGCAGACACAGGCAAAAGAGGTGCAGAAAGTAGCAAGAGCAGTGCAGAAAGAAACAAAAGAGGTGCAGAAGGAGGCAAGAGAAGTGCAGAAAGAAGCAACAGAGGTGCAGAAAGAGGCAAGAGAGGTAGAGAAAGAGGGAGGAGGGGTGCACAAAGATACAAGAGGGGTGCAGAAATAAGCAAGAACAGTGCAGAAAGAACCAACAGAGGTGCAGAAGGAGGCAAGAGGGGTGCCAAAAAGTCAGGAGGGGTGCCACAATTTGCAAGAGAGGTGCAGAAGGAAGCAAGAGCAGTGCAGAAAAAACCAACAGAGGTGCAGAAGGAGGCAAGAGAAATGAAGAAAGAGGCAAGAGAGTTGCAGAAGCAGACAAGAGGGGTGCAGAAAGAGGCGAGAGAAGTGCAGAAAGAAGCAACAGAGGTGCAGAAGGAGGCAAGAGAACTGCAGGAGGAGGCAGGAGAGTTGCAGAAACAGGCAAGAGAGGTGCAAAAAAAGGGAACAGGGGTGCAGAAAGAGGCAAGAGAGGTGCAGAAAGAGGGATGAAGGGTGCAGAAAGAGGCAAGAGGAGTGTAGAAAGAAGCAACAGAAGTGCAGAAAGAAGCCACAGAAGTGCAGAAAGAAGCAACAGAGGTGCAGAAAGAGGCAAGAGGGGTGCAGATAGAGGCAAGAGAAGTGCAGAAAGAAGCAACAGAGGAGCAGGAGGAGGCAAGAGAAATGCACAAAGAGGCAAGAGAGTTACAGAAACAGGCAAAGGAGGTGCAGAAAGAAGCAAGAGCAGTGCAGAAATAACCAACAGATGTGCAGAAGGAGGCAAGAAGTGTGCAGAAAGAGGCAAAAGAGGTGCAGAAAGAAGCAAGAACCAACAGAGGTGCAGAAGGAGGCAAGAGTGGTGCAGAAAGAGGCAAGAGGGGTGCAGAAATGTGCAAGAGAGGTGCAGAAAGAAGCAAGAGCAGTGCAGAAAGAAACAACAGAGGTGCAGAAGGAGGCAAGAGAGGTACAGAAAGAGGGAAGAGGGGTGCACAATGATGCAAGAGGGCTGCAGAAAGAAGCAAGAACAGTGCAGAAAGAACCAACAGAGGTGCAGAAGGAGGCAAGAGGGGTGCCGAAAAAGGCAAGAGGTGTGCCAAAATGTTCAAGAGAGGTGCAGAAAGAAGCAAGAGCAGTGCAGAAAGAACCAACAGACGTGCAGAAAGATACAAGAGGGGTGCAGAAAGAGGCAAGAGAAGTTCAAAAAGAAGCAACAGAGGTGCAGAAGGAAGCAAGAGAACTGAAGAAAGAGGCAAGAGAGTTGCAGAAACAGGCAAGAGAGGTCCAGAAAGATGCAACAGAGGTGCAGAAGGAGGCAAGAGAACTGCAGGAGAGTTGCAGAAACAGGCACGAGAGGTACAGAAAAAGGGAACAGGAGTGCAGAAAGAGGCAAGAGAGGTGCAGAAAGAGGGACGAAGGGTGCAGAAATAGGCAAGAGGAGTGCAGAAAAAAGCAACAGAAGTGCAGAAAGAAGCCACCGAAGTGCAGAAAAAAGCAACAGAGGTGCAGAAAGACGCAAGAGGGGTGCAGATAGAGGCAAGAGAAGTGCATAAAGAAGCAACAGAGGTGCAGGAGGAGGCAAGAGAAGTGCACAAAGAGGCAAGAGAGTTGCAGAAACAGGCAAAGGAGGTGCAGAAAGAAGCAAGAGCAGTGCAGAAAGCACCAACAGAGGTGCAGAAGGAGGCAAGAGGGGTGTAGAAAGAGGCAAGAGGGGTGCAGAAATTTGCAAGAGAGGTGCAGAAAGAAGCAAGAGCAGTGCAGAAAGAAACAACAGAGGTGCAGAAGGAGGCAAGAGAAGTGCAGAAAGAAGCAACATAGGTGCAGAAGGAGGCAAGAGGGGTGTAGAAAGAGGCAAGAGGGGTGCAGAAATTTGCAAGAGAGGTGCAGAAAGAAGCAAGAGCAGTGCAGAAAGAAACAACAGAGGTGCAGAAGGAGGCAAGAGAAGTGCAGAAAGAAGCAACAGAGGTGCAGAAAGAGGCAAGAGGGGTGCAGAAAGAGGGAAGACTGGTGCACAAAGAGGCAAGAGCAGTGCAGAAAGAACCAACAGAGGTGCAGAAGGAGGCAAGAGGGATGCCAAAAGAGGCAAGGGGGCACCACAATTTGCAAGAGAGGTGCAGAAAGAAGCAAGAGCAGTGCAGAAAGAACCATCAGACGTGCAGAAACATACAAGAGGGATGCAGAAAGAGGCAAGAGAAGTACAGAAAGAAGCAACTGAGGTGCAGAAGGAGGCAAGAGAACTGAAGAAAGAGGCAAGAGAGTTTCAGAAACAGGCAATAGAGGTCCAGAAAGAAGCAAGAGCAGTGCAGAAAGAACCAACAGAGGTGCAGAAGGAGACAAGAGACCTGCAGAAAGAGGCAAGAGAGTTGCAGAAACAGGCAAGAGGGGTGCAGAAAGAGGGAAGAAGGGAGCAGAAAGAGGCAAGGGGCGGCAGAAAGAAGCAAGAGAAGTGCAGAAAGTAGCAAGAGAAGTGCAGAAAGAAGCAACAGAGGTGCAGAAAAAGCAAGAGGGTTACCTAAAGAGGCAAAAGAAGTTCAGAAAGAAGCAAAAGAGGTGCAAGAGGAGGCAAGAGAAGTGCAGAAAGAGGCAAGAGAGTTGCAGAAACAGGCAAAAGAGATGCAGAAAGAAGAAACTCATCTCATCAAGGCCCTACAAAAAAGAGTAGGTGCCGATGAGGTGGTCCTCCGCTGGTTCTCCTCCTTCTTACATAACCGTTTGCAAAGGATAAAAATCAAAAACTTTACCTCCGACCATCACCCTGTCAGCAGGGGTGTACCCCAAGGCTCAGTGCTCTCACCACAACTGTTCAACATATACATGGAACCCCTCACCACCATACTTAAAAATGCTAAAATCCCCTTCCACCTTTATGCTGATGACACTCAGATCTATCTAGAAACCTCCTCCCTAGACGACATCATCAGACTAAATGACACTCTAAAAGAAATAGAACATTGGCTGTCCCAAAATCACCTAAAACTCAATCAAGACAAAACAGAGATCTTCCTCATCTCCAACAAAGAAGAGAACCCTCAAATTGCAGAATGGCTTAAAGCTATGGACGCCCTCAATGGTAATCTCACTCTGGCTAACTCTGTAAAATCACTAGGAATCCCTCTAGACCCAAAACTTGACATGACCAACCACATCAAAAACTCCGCAAAGAGTGCCTTCCTCAACCTGAAGCTTCTCAACAAAATTAAACCATTCATCCCTACCAAGGACCTCAAACAAGCCACCCAATCACTGGTGCTATCCAGACTCGACTATGGTAATGCAACCTTAACTGGCACCACTAAATCCCACCTAGCTCCCCTCAAAATAACCCTCAACGCAGCAGCCAGAATGGTCACTGGAATCAGGAAATACGATCACATTTCACCAGCACTAAGGGAACTAAAATGGCTCCCAGTTGAACAGCGTGCCAATTTCAGAACTGCTTGCCTCACGCTCAAAGCCATACACACAGGAAAACTGGACTATCTGGCCGCCAAACTCAAGAGGGCCGGTCAGTCAAGAAACCTCATGCGCTCCAACACCCTTCTTCTCATCCCTATGAAAACACGCAAACAAAAAACTGCTGCTAGGTCCTTCGCTGGAAACGCGCCCAAAATCTGGAACTCCATCCCAGCAGATATCAGAACCATCCCGTCCTTCACAAAATTAAAAAACACCTAAAAGCCCTCTTCCTCAACCACTACCTCCCGAATGGATAGCCGCCGCCTTTACGCTAACCCTGACTCCGCTACTCTTTGACTTTGTATCACAAAGATCCACCTCAGCTCACTCCAAGACAATTGTGCATAAAATGAGGTTGCCTCAGGACTCACGTACTACCTCAATAATGCATACAACGAGGCTACCTCAGGACTCAAGTACTACCTCAAGAATGCACTGCACTCTTGGACTTCCGAACCTTTATGCATAAGACTGCTCTACTATATAACTCTTGCGAAACACTGTTGTAAAACGCTTCGATACCCCCGGGTCCAGCCAGCGCTATATATAATAAAACTCCTTAAATAAAAATAAAATAAAGAAAGAAAGAGAAGTGCAGAAGGAAGCAACAGAGGTGCAGAAAGAGGCAAGAAAAGTGCAGAAAGAGGTAAGAGAGTTGCAGAAACAGGCAAAAGAGGTGCATAAAGAGGGAACAGGTGTGCAGACAGAGGCAAGAGAGGTGCAGAAAGAACCAACAGAGGTGCAGAAAGAGGCAAGGGGGTGCAGAAATGTGCAAGAGAGTAGCAGACAGAAGCAAGAGCAGTGAAGAAAGAACCAACAGAGGTGCAGAAAGAGGCAAGAGGTGTGCAGAAAGAGGCAAGAGAAGTGCATAAAAAAGCAAATGAGGTGCAGAAAGAGGCAAGAGGGGTACAGAAAGAGGCAAGGGAGGAGCAGAAAGAGCAGAATGAGCAAACCAGCTGTGTAGGGCTTACTAGAGGTCCCTGGTGGGCTAGTTGGCCCCTAAGGACCCTCAGTAGTGATGGGAACTTCACTCCCCAACCAAGATCATGCCAGGAGGGGGCGGGGCCTCTGGCGAGTTGCTTTTTCAATTTTGTTTTATTTTAGGAAGGGGGGCTGTGTGGCCCCCCTTCTCTTGACCATCTTGGACCCCGGGGACCCTTCCCCCAGGGCCTGAGTTATTTAAAAAATGAATCATAATAAAAAAAGGAGGCGAGCGGCCTCCCTCCTGAGGCCAATTACTGCTCAGGGGACCCCATCCCCCGGGGCTATAGGCCTTTTGTATTTTTTTTTTTTTTAAGGGGAGGCGGGCCATGTGACCCCCTCCCCAGGCCATTTTTGGCCCCGGTGACCCCATTCTCCAAGGCTTGGCCTTTTTTAAATAATAAATAAGAAAAGGGGAGGGGGCCGAGTGGCCCCCTCCCAGACCATTTTTAGCCCCAGGGACCCTATCCCCGGGGGCATGACCATGATGTTGGGGACCGTGGGGGGAGCCCCAGTGGCCCCTTGGTCTCTGTTGGCTCCCTGCCTCCTGCGGGAACTGGCATTGTTTTTGGGCAAAGGGAGCTACTCACATGCAGCTCCCTTTGCCCTAAAGCAATTCTGCTTCACTTCATGGAAGCGAGAGCAGTTTTCCTGCTCTCTCTTCCATGAAGTGAAGCAGTGTTTGCTATGGCAGGGCAGGAGCAGTGCTCCTGCCCTGCCATAGCAAACTGCAATGTCCCGGGGTGGGCACCCCAGGACATTGCTGAAGCTGGCCCTGGGGGATGGTGGTCCCCAGGGCCAAGGAGGGCTCCTGGAGGGGGCCATGTGGCCCACCTCCCATCTGTGTGCTGCCCCGGGAAGATGGTGGTCCCCGGGGCTGAGGGTCCACAATGGACCCCCTCACTTAATTGATGTATGCTCCAGGCCCCTAGCCCCCACACTTCATTTTTTATTAGTAGCCCCAGGGAGGTGGTGGTCCCCGGGGCTTGGGAGGCCCAAAAGCCCCCTGCCCATTGATAAAGCCCCAAGGAGGTGGCAGTCCCTGGGGCAGCATGGGGTGTAGGAGCCCCCATGATATTTATTTTTAAAAAGCCCCGGGGAGGTGGTGGTCCCCAGGGCTTTGGGGGCCCACGAGGCCCCCCCACCCATTATTTAAAAATCCCAAGAAGGTGGCAATCCCTGGGGCAGTGTGGGGGGCAGGAGCCCCCCACGCAATTTACTTTCAAAAAGCCCCAGTGAGGTGGCGGTCCCCGGGGCCTCAAGAACTATTTCTCAGGAACTACTGAACGGATTTACACCATTTTAAAAAAAGGTCGCTTTCTGAACCAAGACCTACATTTTTGCCAAATTTTGTGTAATTCCATTAAGTAGTTCGGGCTGTAGCCTTGTCTAGAGTTTCCTATGGAAACTAACATAGAGAAAACGCGTTGTGGGACCCCTATTTTTTCTCTGTCCCCGCTTGAACAATCACTCCAAAACTTTCAAGACAGGAGCTGACCAGAGAGCCCCATTAGTTTAGAAAATTTCGCAAAGATTCGCCAACCGGCGCCAAAGATATTGGCAAAAGAAAAAACACTTTTTAAATAGAAACAAGGTCCTAACTATAACTACCTACTGGCGACCGCCAGTAGGTAATATATATAAATATGTATATATTTGTATATAAATATATTAAAAAAATATAAAAATTATTTAAATATGTATAAATTATATATGCATATGTATAAATATATATATTTGCTGAAGAAAGTTTCAGGGACGTTATAGTTAGAAATTACCATTTAAAAACCTTTGATATTACCTGAAAAAAACGCAGGTCAGGGACATTATAGTTAGGAATTAGCATTTGAAAAACCTTAGATATTCACTGGAAAAACCACAGGTTGCAGGAACGTTATAGTTAGGCTGTCATTTCACTCGAGCAAAAGCAGAGAAATTCAGCCATTATAGTCAGCTGTGCTCACTATAACTCTCCCCCCCGCAATGCACTGCTGATGTCGTCAAATATTACATCACTCATGACATGGTCAGTGACATCAATGATGGCATCACTGTTGGCATCTCAAATGACATAACTGATGAAATCACTGATGACATCATCCACATAATCTCTAATGCACATACTCACAACCCAATATAACCTTTCATACACCACTCCAAATTTCAGACTACCATTCTTGAAACCTTTGACACACCAATACCAGTACGTACATACCCACTCACTGATTCGTAGGTCTACATGCACATCCATTCACTCACTCACACAGGCACTTTTATAGCCAGTCACTCACCAATACAGCTGCTGATATATCCACTCATACAGTCATACAGCCACCCATATACCGTCAGTCACCCATGAGCTACTCATACACCTACTCACTCACCCAAACACTCAATCACACAGCCACTTACTCACCCATATAGAAATATACACACACTCACTACTCATACAGATACTAACAACTACTTACTCTCCAATACAGTTGCTGACACAAGCATACACTCACCCATTCAGCCAATCTCATAATCACTCACTCATACATACAGTCACTGATATACTCGAACACTCACATATACTGCCTTTCACATATGCAGTTACTCACCTAGATACCACTGAGACATCCATTCACTTACCGACACAGCCATACGCACACTCACTCATCCATACAGCCCCTCGCAGATGCGCTCATGAACCCATACACCCAGGGATTCACCCACTCAGATATTCATGCAGGGAGTCACACACCCCCCCACCCACCCATACAGCCACTCAGGCACCCAAACAGCTACTCAAAAAACCAACCAATAACCCATATAGACACTCATGTAGCTACTCACCAACCCATGCAGCCACCTACACGCCAACTGACAGACTGATGCAGACAATCACACAGATTAGTCACTCAGCCATACATTCACTGAGACACGTATAATCACTCACTTACACAGTCAGTCACGCACCCACTGAATCATCCATACAGATACTCATACACCCATTCATCCTTCAATACACCTTGGTATATATATATATATGACATTCTTAAACTTTTTAGAGACACTCACACTCACTGGATGATGTCATCAGTGATGTTCTTTGAGATGTCATCATTGATGTCAACAGTGATGTCACTGATCATGTCATCAGTGATTTAATATGTGACGTCATCAGCAGTGCATTGCGGGGGCATGAGTTATAGTTATCTCAACTAACTATAACGGCTGAATTTCTCTGGTTTTGTACGAGTGAAATGTCAGCCTAACTATAACATTCCTGAAACCTGTGTTTTTTCCAGTGAATATCTAAGGTTTTTTAAATGCTAATTACTATATATATATATATATATATATATATTCACTGAAAAAACCATAGGTTTTAGGGACAGTTATAGTTAGTTGGACATTTCACTCGTACAAAACCCATAGAAATTCCCCGTTATAGTTAGTTCAGCTAACTATAACTCGCGCCCCGCAATGCACTGCTGATGACGTCACATATTACATCACTCATGACATGGTCAGTGACATCACTGATGACATCACTGATGACATCTCAAATGACATCACTGATGACATCATCCAGTGACTGTGTGTTTCTGTAAAGTTTAAATATGTTTAATATATATAGGGAAAGGCGTATTGAAGAATGAGTGGGTGTATAAGTGTCTGAATGGATGATTTAGTACGTGAGTGACTGACTCTACAAGTGAGTGATTAAACGTATCTTACTGAATGCATGGGTTAGTGACTAAACTGTGTGAATGTCTGTATCCGTCTGTCTGTTGGTTGTAAGTAGCTGCATGGCTTTCTGAATAGCTACATGAGTGTCTACATGGGTTATTGATTGATTGTCTGAGTATCTGTATGGGTGCCTGAGTGTTTGTGTGGGTGGGGTGTGTGTGACTCTGTGCATAGAAGTGTGAGTTGGTGATTCACTGGGTGCATGGTTTCAAGAGTGCATCTCTGATGGACTGTATGGGTGAGTGAGTGTGTGTATGGGTGTGTTAGTGATTGAATGTATATCTCAGTGGTACATGTGTAAGTAACTACATATGTGAAAGGCAGTATATATGTGTGTTGGAGTATATAAATGGCTATAAGTGAGAGTGTGTGATTGTGATAGTGGCTGTATGGATGAGTGTGTACTTGTATCAGTGATTGTATAAGAGCGTAACAATGTGCTAGTATTTGTATGATTAAGTGAGCTGGTGTGTGTATAACTGTATAGGTGAGTAAATGGCAGTGTGTGATTAAGTTATTTGCATGACTGACTAGGTGTGTGAGTACCTCTATGGATGAGTGGCGGTGTGTGAGTGTTTATATAGGTGTATGAGTGCATATGATAGTCCTGTACTGAGTGACTAAGTATGAGTGACTGTACGGGTGAGTGAGTGGATGTGTGTGTGTAGACCTAAGAATCAGTGAGTGGGTATGTAGTTATTGGTGTTGGAGTGTCTATGGTTTTGAGAATGGCAGTCTGTAATTTAGAGTGGGTGTATCAAAAGTTATATTAGGGTGTGAGAAGATGCATGAAATTATCACATGGATGATGTCATCAGTGATGTCATTTGAGATGTCATCAGTGATGTCATCAGTGATGTCACTGACCATGTCATGAGTGATGTAATATGTGACGTCATCAGCAGTGCATTGCGAGGCGCGAGTTATAGTTAGCTGAACTAACTATAACGGGGAATTTCTATGGTTTTGTACGAGTGAAATGTCCAACTAACTATAACTGTCCCTAAAACCTATGGTTTTTTCAGTGAATTTCAAAGTTTTTTTAAATGCTAATTTCTAACTATAACGTGTCTGAAACCTATGGTTTTTTCAGTGAATTTCAAAGGTTTTTTAAATGCTAATTTCTAACTATAACGTGCCTGAAACCTATGATTTTTAAGTGAATTTCAAAGGTTTTTTAAATGCTAGTTTCTAACTATGCCTACAGAGGTAGGACATATGAAGAAAGAAGAAAAACGCACAGAAAGAAGCAAAAGATGTGCAGAAAGAACCAACAGAGGAGCAGAAAGAGGCCTTGTTGCAAAATCATCCTGTGCCCACAACTTTTCAGACGGGTATTGGTGGTAACTGACTCTGACTAACCAGAGCCAGTGCTATGCTAAAAGACACTTAGAATACTGTGAAAACACCTACATACACTAGGGAACACTATGCGTTGGGGTACCCCTGTGATTAGCATGACCTCCTCTGCAAGTCCCTAGTACATAATAGGGCAGGGGGATTAAAACTACCTCTTAAAACGCGCTACAGGGCGCGTTTGCACAGTGGTGAAGGGAGGGGGCCTGAGGTGACATGTGTGCAAACGCACCCTGTGGTGCGTTACTAAGTTGCGGGATTAAGTCCCTTGAATTCTGAGGGTCCCTAGGGCCCAACTAGCCCCCCAGGTACCTACAGTTAGGACCACAGAGCTGAGTTGCAGAGAGGCGTTCCGAGGCCACGCACCTTTTTCACCTCTCTGCAACGCAACTCTGTTGTGCTTACTGAAGGTACCTGGTGGGCTAGTTGGCCCCCAGGGTCCCTCAGGATTCAAAGGGAATTAATTCCCCAACTTAAAACGCACCACAGGGCGTGTTTGCGCACATGTCACCTGAGGCCCCGCCCCTCCCTTCACCACTGTGCAAACGCGCCCCGTGGTGCGTTTTAAGTTGGGGGATTAGGTCACCTTGAATCCTGAGGGTCCCTGGGGCCCAACTAGCCCACTAGGTACTTCCAGTAAGCACCACAGGCCTGCGTTGCAACGCCTGTAACAAATTGTGCAGTTGTGTTTAGGTAGTGAAGAGGGTCATGCTGGGGGTAGTGTTTTAGGGTTTAGGGTAGTGCAGTGGTATTTGTGTAGTGTAGGGGTCATGCTGGGGGTAGATTTAGGGTTTAGGGTAGTGCAGTGGTGTTTGGGTAGTGTAGGGAGTTGTGCTGGGGGAGTGTTTTAGGGTTTAGGGTAGTGCAGTGGTGTTTGGGTAGTGTAGGGGGTCGTGCTGGGGGTAGTGTTTTAGGGTTTAGGGTAGTGCAGTGGTGTTTGGGTAGTGTAGGGGTCGTGCTGGGGGTAGTGATTTAGGGTAGTGCAGTGGTGTTTGGGTAGTGTAGGGGTACTGCTGGGGTAGTGTTTTAGGGTTTAGGTTAGTGCAGTGGTGTTTGGGTAGTATAGGGGTACTGCTGGGGGTAGTGTTTTAGAGTTTAGGGTAGTGCAGTGGTGTTTGTGTAGTGTAGGGGGTAGTGTTTTAGGGTTTAGGGTAGTGCAGTGGTGTTTGTGTAGTGTAGGAGGTCGTGTTTTAGGGTTTAGGGTAGTGCAGTGGTCTTTGGGTAGTGTAGGGAGTCGTGCGGGGGTAGTGTTTTAGGGTTTAGGGTAGTGTAGGGGGTCATGCGGGGGTAGTGTTTTAGGGATTAGGGTAGTGCATTGGTGTTTGGGTAGTGTAGGGGTCATGCGGGGGGTAGTGTTTTAGGGTTTAGGGCAGTGCAGTGGTGTTTGGGTAGTGTAGGGGTCGTGCTGGGGGAGTGTTTTAGGGTTTAGGGCAGTGCAGTGGTGTTCGGGTAGTGTAGGGGGTCGTGCTGGGAGGAGTGTTTTAGGGTTTAGGGCAGTGCAGTGGTGTTTGGGTAGTGTAGGGGGTCGTGCTGGGGGAGTGTTTGAGGGTTTAGGGCAGTGCAGTCGTGTTCGGGTAGTGTAGGGGTTGTGCTGGGGGTAGTATTTTAGGGTTTAGGGTAGTGCAGTGGTGTTCGGGTAGTGTAGGGGGTCGTGCTGGGGGTAGTGTTCTAGGGTTTAGGGCAGTGCAGTGGTGTTTGGGCAGTGTAGGGGGTAATGCTGGGGGTGGTGTTTTAGGGTTTAGGGCAGTGCAGTGGTGTTTGGGCAGTGTAGGGGGTAATGCTGGGGGTGGTGTTTTAGGGTTTAGGGCAGTGCAGTGGTGTTCGGGCAGTGTAGGGGGTCGTGCTGGGGGTGGTGTTTCAGGGTTTAGGGCAGTGCAGTGGTGTTTGGGCAGTGTAGGGGGTGGTGTTTCAGGGTTTAGGGCAGTGCAGTGGTGTTCGGGCAGTGTAGGGGGTCGTGCAGGGGTGGTGTTTCAGGGTTTAGGGCAGTGGTGTTCGGGCAGTGTAGGGGGTCGTGCTGGGGGTGGTGTTTCAGGGTTTGGGGCAGTGCAGTGGTGTTCGAGCAGTGTAGGGGCGGTGCAGGGGGTGGTGTTTCAGGGTTTAGGGCAGTGCAGTGGTGTTCGGGCAGTGTAGGGGGAGGTGCAGGGGGTGGTGTTTCAGGGTTTAGGGCAGTGCAGTGGTGTTCGGGCAGTGTAGGGGGTCATGCAGGGGGTGGTGTTTCAGGGTTTAGGGCAGTGCAGTGGTGTTTGGGCAGTGTAGGGGTCGTGCTGGGGCTGGTGTTTCAGGGTTTAGGGCAGTACAGTGGTGTTCGGGCAGTGTAGGGGGTCGTGCTGGGGCTGGTGTTTCAGGGTTTAGGGCAGTGCAGTGGTGTTCGGGCAGTGTAGGGGGTCGTGCTGGGGCTGGTGTTTCAGGGTTTAGGGCAGTGCAGTGGTATTCAGGCAGTGTAGGTGGTCGTGCTGGGGCTGGTGTTTCAGCGTTTAGGGCAGTGCAGTGGTGTTCGGGCAGTGTAGGGGGTCATGCTGGGGCTGGTGTTTCAGGGTTTAGGGCAGTGCAGTGGTGTTCGGGCAGTGTAGGGGGTCTTGCTGGGGCTGGTGTTTCAGAGTCTAGGGCAGTGAGGTGGTATTCGGGCAGTGTAGGGGGTCTTGCTGGGGCTGGTGTTTCAGGGTTTAGGGCAGTGCAGTGGTGTTCGGGCAGTGTAGGGGGTCGTGCTGGGGGTGGTGTTTCAGGGTTTAGGGCAGTGCAGTGGTGTTTGGGTAGTGTAGGGGGTCATGCTGGGGCTAGTGTTTCAGGATTTAGGGCAGAGCAATGGTGTTCAGGCAGTGTAGGGGGTTTTGCTGGAGGTGGTGTTTCAGGGTTTAGGGCAGTGCAGTGGTGTTCGGGCAGTGTAGGGGGTCGTGCTGGGGCTGGTGTTTGAGGGTTTAGGGTAGTGCAGTGGTGTTCGGGCAGTGTAGGGGGTCGTGCTGGGGCTGGTGTTTCAGGGTTTAGGGCAGTGCAGTGGTTTTCGGGCAGTGTAGGCGGTCGTGCTGGGTCTGGTGTTTCAGGGTTTAGGGCAGTGCAGTGGTGTTCGGGCAGTGTAGGGGTCGTGCTGGGGGTGGTCTTTCAGGGTTTAGGGCAGTGCAGTGGTGTTCGGGCAGTGTAGGGGGTCGTGCTGGGGCTGGTGTTTCATGGTTTAGGGCAGTGCAGAGGTGTTCGGGCAGTGTAGGGGGTCGTGCTGGGGTGGTGTTTCAGGGTTTAGGGCAGTGCAGTGGTGTTCGGGCAGTGTAGGGGGTCATGCTGGGGGTGGTGTTTCAGGGTTTAGGGCAGTGCAGTGGTGTACGGGCAGTGTAGGGGGTCTTGCTGGGGGTGGTGTTTCAGGGTTTAGGGCAGTGCAGTGGTGTACGGGCAGTGTAGGGGGTCTTGCTGGGGGTGGTGTTTCAGGGTTTAGGGCAGTGGTGTTCGGGCAGTGTAGGGGGTCTCGCTGGGGGTAGTGTTTCGGGGTTTAGGGCAGTGCAGTGGTGTTCGTGCAGTGTAGGGGGTCGTGCTGGGGGTGGTGTTTCAGGGTTTAGGGCAGTGCAGTAGTGTTCGGGCAGTGTAGGGGATCGTGCAGGGGTGGTGTTTCAGGGTTTAGGGCAGTGCAGTGGTGTTCGGGCAGTGTAAGGGTTCGTGCAGGGGGTGGTGTTTCAGGGTTTAGGGCAGTGCAGTGGTGTTCGGGCAGTGTATGGGTCATGCTGGGGCTGGTGTTTCAGGGTTTAGGGCAGTGCAGTGGTGTTCGGGCAGTGTAGGGGGTCTTGCTGGGGGTGGTGTTTCAGGGTTTAGGGCAGTGGTGTTCGGGCAGTGTAGGGGGTCTTGCTGGGGGTGCTGTTTCAGGGTTTAGGGCAGTGCAGTGGTGTTCGGGCAGTGTAGAGGGTCTTGCTGGGGGTAGTGTTTCAGGGTTTAGGGCAGTGCAGTGGTGTTCGGGCAGTGTAGGGGGTCTTGCTGGGGGTAGTGTTTCAGGGTTTAGGGCAGTGCAGTGGTGTTCGTGCAGTGTAGGGGGTCGTGCTGGGGATGGTGTTTCAGGGTTTAGGGCAGTGCAGTAGTGTTCGGGCAGTGTAGGGGGTCGTGCAGGGGGTGGTGTTTCAGGGTTTAGGGCAGTGCAGTGGTGTTCGGGCAGTGTAGGGGGTCGTGCTGGGGTGGTGTTTCAGGGTTTAGGGCAGTGCAGTGGTGTTCGGGCAGTGTAGGGGGTCGTGCTGGGGGTGATGTTTCAGGGTTTAGGGCAATGGTGTTCAAGCAGTGTAGGGGGTCTTGCTGGGGGTGATGTTTCAGGGTTTAGGGCAGTGCAGTGGTGTTCGGGCAGTGTAGGAGGTCTTGCTGGGGGTAGTGTTTCAGGGTTTAGGGCAGTGCAGTGGGTTTCGGGCAGTGTAGGGGTCATGCTGGGGGTGGTGTTTCAGGGTTTAGGGCAGTGCAGTGGTGTTCGGGCAGTGTAGGGGGTCGTGCTAGGGTATGTGTTTCAGGGTTTAGGGCAGTGCAGTGGTGTTCGGGCAGTGTAGGGGGTCGTGCAGGGGCTGGTGTTTCAGGGTTTAGGGCAGTGCAGTGGTGTTTGGGCAGTGTAGGGGGTCGTGCTGGGGGTAGTGTTTTAGGGTTTAGGGTAGTGCAGTGGTGCTTGTGTAGTGTAGGGGGTCGTGCTGGGGGTAGTGTTTTAGGGTTTAGGGTAGTGCAGTGGAGTTTGTGTAGTGTAGGGGGTCATGTTTTAGGGTAGTGCAGTGGTGTTTGGGTAGTGTAGGGGTCGTGCTGGGGGTATTATTTTAGGATTTAGGTTAGTGCAGTGGTGTTTGGGTAGTGTAGGGGGTCGTGCTGGGGGTAGTGTTTTAGTGTTTAAGGTAGTGCAGTGGTGTTTGTGTAGTGTAGGGGTTCGTGCTGGGGGTAGTGTTTTAGGTTTTAGGGTAGTGCAGTGGTGCTTGTGTAGTGTAGGGGGTCGTGCTGGGGGTAGTGTTTTAGGGTTTAGGGTAGTGCAGTGGTGTTTGTGTAGTGTAGGGGGTCATGTTTTAGGGTAGTGCAGTGGTGTTTGGGTAGTGTAGGGGGTCGTGCTGGGGGTAGTGTTTTAGGATTTAGGTTAGTGCAGTGGTGTTGGGGTAGTGTTTTAGGGTTTAGGGTAGTGCAGTGGTGTTTGTGTAGTATAGGGGGTCATGCTGGGGGTAGTGTTTTAGGGTTTAGGATAGTGCAGTGGTGCTTGTGTAGTGTAGGAGGTCGTGCTGGGGTAGTGTTTTAGGGTTTAGGGTAGTGCAGTGGTGTTTTTGTAGTGTAGGGGGTCATGTTTTAAGATGCGATGCTCCAATACCTGACCAGTCTGCACTACATAAAACTACAAAAAAACTAAAAATAAAAAGTGTTTTGCACACTTTTGTCATTGGGCTATATGTGGGCTACATCTGGGTAATATTTGTGCTACATTTGGGCTCTTTTTTCACTGGTGGCCATCTTGGAAGACTTCTTTGTTATGAAGTTTCCTAATTTCCTCATTTACTGCAGTCTCCTCAGTAGGAAATGCTTTCAGTTTTTTACTTTGATTCCATCAAGAAGGCATTCAGATGTGTCACACATTTGCCATAAATTCAGAATGTTATTACTCTAGTTGTTCATTAGATCACTATAGTAAAGCTACTGCTCACCAAGGAGTTAACTGGAAGTCTACTGCTGGTATTGAAAGTGATTGTTTCAGTCTGCATGTCAGAATTTTCTAATGAAATAGAAGAGGATTTGAGATCTCACTTAAAACATGCACTAAATTTTCTTTTGCAGCACTAACCATCATTTCTATGGCAAAATGAACCCCTCATTTTGTTCCTTTTTAAATTAAATGTTTTAAGTGTTACCAGTTTATTCCAATCAAGATGGCTTCAGGTGTGCCAAACTTTTGTCATAAGTAAGGCTGTTAGCACTCTAGTTGTTCTTTAGAACACTCTGGGAAGCTGCAGTAGAACACAAGGGCACCAACTGACAGGCTGCTCCTGTTGAAATATAACAGGAAGATATTTGAGATCTCACTTAAAACATGTCCTAATTTTTCTTTCTACAGCACTAACCATAATTTCTATGGCAAAATGAACCTCCTCATTTTGTTCCTTTTTAAATTAAATGTTTTAAGTGTTACCAGTTTATTCCAATCAAGATGGCTTCAGGTGTGCCATACTTTTGTCATAAGTAAGACTGTTAGCGCTCTAGTTGTTCTTTAGAACACTCTGGGAAGCTGCAGTAGAACACAAAGGCATCAACTGACAGGCTGCTCCTGTTGAAATATAACAGGAAGATATTTGAGATCACACTTGAAACATGTCCTAATTTTTCTTTCTACAGCACTAACCATAATTTCTATGACAAAATGAACCCCATCATTTTGTTCCTTTTTAAATTAAATGTTTTAAGTGTTACCAGTTTATTCCAATCAAGATGGCTTCAGGTGTGCCATACTTTTGTCATAAGTAAGGCTGTTAGCACTCTAGTTGTTCTTTAGAACACTCTGGGAAGCTGCAGTAGAACACAAAGGCATCAACTGACAGGCTGCTCCTGTTGAAATATAACAGGAAGATATTTGAGATCACACTTGAAACATGTCCTAATTTTTCTTTCCAGAGCACTAACCATAATTTCTATGACAAGATGAACCCCATCATTTTGTTCCTTTTTAAATTAAATGTTTTAAGTGTTACCAGTTTATTCCAATCAAGATGGCTTCAGGTGTGCCATACTTTTGTCATAAGTAAGGCTGTTAGCACTCTAGTTGTTCTTTAGAACACTCTGGGAAGCTGCAGTAGAACACAAAGGAATCAACTGACAGTCTCTGCCCTTGTTGGATGTACATGTTTTACTGAGAATGTCAGACTTCATTCTCACATGACTGAGAAAGATAATGTGAATTTACAGAAAATATGCTCTCATTTTAGCTTCTGGGGCACCTTCCAAAACTGTATGGGACAAGCATGTGAAAATAGTTTTCTCTCAAACATGATTCATGATATCCCAGCAGAAGGTTTTTCACAGGGTGAAATCACCTTAGAACACACCACAATTCCTGAAATTAGTATGGTACCATCAACAAATGAATTCTAATGTAACTAAAGTCTGTTATCACCCTTTATAGTTCACCTTTTGGTAACCCTCAAAATCTTCGATTCACTACAATGCATTTCAATGGTACTATCATTTATATTGGTCCCAAGATGGCTGCCAGCAATTCCAGGATGAAGTGCTGACAGCCAATCAGATCTCACGATGACATGTGTGGTTAGGCTCCGCCCAGATATATATGTGTTTTTACTTTTGATTTTCTCAGCAACTACTGAACGGATTTACACCATTTAACAAAAGGGTTCTTTTGAACCAAGAACTACCTCTTTGCCAAATTTGGTGTAATTCCGTTCAGCAGTTCGGGCTGTAGCCTTGCATAAAGTTTCCTATGGGAAATTGATTTTTTGACTTTTATTTTTTAATTTCTCCGCAACTACTGAACGGATTTACACCATTTAACAAAAATGGTTCTTTCTGAACCAAGAACTACCTCTTTGCCAAATTTGGTGTAATTCCGTTCAGCAGTTCGGGCTGTAGCCGTGTCTAAAGTTTCCTATGGGAAAATGAATGGGAAAACACGTTTTGGGACCCCCATTTTTCTCGGCCCCGCTTGACGAATCACCCTGAGACTTTCAGGGTAGGAGCGGACCGGAGAGGGCCATAAAGTTTGAAAATTTCGCGAAGATTCGGCAACCGACGCAAGAGTTATTTCAAATAGAATGTCGCGGATTTCCTATGGAAAATAGGTCCTAACTATAACTATCTACTGGCGACCGCCAGTAGATATATATATATATATATATATATATATATATATATATATATATATATATATATATATATATACTCCACCAAGTTAGTCCTTGAGCGGGGGCGCGCAGTTCAGCTGGTGCACACGGCGAGATAAGGACCACTCTCGCACATTATTTTCCACCAAATTAAAGAAATATACGTGGCACTCTCCTTGGATGATTAAACTGTTTTATTCAAACCATCACTCTCCTCCTCCTACACGTTTCGACCAACTAGGTCTTGCTCACGGGAGTAAAACACAGTCCCTTGTTTGTTACCATTATTTATACTGAATCACCACTCCACCCATAATGAGGCATTGTGGGATCAGTAGTTCCAATTTTTAAAAATCCAATTATAACTTCATTGAATTGTACAAATTTGATGGATGCATGTGACACTTCGCCATGCCCCTGTCGTTACTGAGATCAAGTGTGACGTCATTTTCGCATACATGTAATACTTTCCTATTCGTTCTACATATTGTACTTATAGACCTCTCAGTCCTTGCATGATTATACATTAAGTATGTTTGTTTTTATAGGTATTTGGGAGCAACATTTGCCCATCATCCCTTTATGTATAGATCTTGTGATCTACACATTCGTAGAATTTTGGAAATTTCATCTCACATGTCGCTAAGCGGCAATTTATGACTAAGTGTCCTCTTTTAGATTATTCGGCTAAGTGCCACACTTTATGACAATCACTATATATATATCTCTACTCTACTCAAAGGCAAGATGCAAAGGTCTACAAAGCAGAATGGTATGCAGTTCCTAGTGAACACTATAGGTTGACGTATGATTAGTGTAATGAGTTATCAAGGACACTGTACTATTCAGTGTTCGAGCTCGCCGGCCACCGATGTAACATCTCTTTGACCCAGACTGGGTGAGTTCCTTTGACGCTAGGAGCAAGCATATTTTACATATTTCATACATAATGCTCCTTTGTTATCATAGTTTTTAATTCTCTTTGCTACTCCATATCGCTCTGTGCATGGTCACTACCACTGTGTGTGATGCATGCCCTTTTATCACATTTTTAATTAGAACACTATATAAATATAGTAGGTTCATACAATGTCCTGATATACTTCTACACTTATATTTTTCTACAGGTTGATGTCATAGATCTGCAGGTACCACTTTTAGGGTGCAGTAAGGGTGGTGACTTCATTAGTTAATTGTGTACCCCTACCAAAAAGTGTGGATAGATCTTGATTTGGTCCTGAAGAATTGCCTTCTAATTGAAGTATCGGCAAGAAACATGTTGACCCTAAATGCGCACAGCCCCGTGACCTTATAACAGGGGTGCGCTACTTTCACGTTTTTAATGAGGACAGTGGCCACGATCATTAAAGTTGTTTTGGGTGGACCACCCCCTTTTGTTTTAACCTCACTTCTACACTCACTACATCTACACTCACTAGGGCCCTCACACGCACGGCACCTTACGGCAAAAAGGAAATAAAGATCTCCGCCAAAAGGCCCCGTTAAGGGCGCCGATCGGGTATTGCAGCGCCGACCCGATAAGGAGCAGACCCGATGATGAAGCAAGACACCCCACTGATGGGGGTGTGTGAGAGTCTCTTTTCCAAAAGGAGGTAATGTTCTCCTGCTCTTAGTGTGTAACTCATTACACTAATCATACGTCAACCTATAGTGTTCACTAGGAACTGCATACCATTCTGCTTTGTATCACTTTGGGGCATGTATGCTGGACCTGGATAAATATAGCCCATAGTCCTCAAAATTGTTAATAAGATGCAAAGGTCCACAGTCTCCATCAAAATAAAAAATTATTACTATTGTTACTCATATAGTCAGAATAAAATACATTCACGACAAGATTAGCATAAGGTCATTGCTGTCAGAGTTCAATAATCTTCAAGACACTTTTTTCATTATGGTAGTTGAAGACTCATTCCTTCTCTCACAAGTGAATGTACATCTCCTCATCCCAATTCAGTCCCTCGCGGGATCTTGGTTTTAAATCGTATGATCAATCTCGATTCTAGGCATCTGAGTTTCAAGGTCCTGTTACCTCCCCTCTCATGTGGTGGTACAGTGACCAAGCCTGAATATTTCATATCCATCCAAGTTTTCCCTTCATGCGTTTGCATATGTTTAGCTACTGCATACGTCAAATCATGATTTTGTGTTGCCCTTATATGTTCCAGGATTCGTTTTTTGAGTGGGCAGATAGTGCTCCCTATGTATCTCTTCCCACAGAAGCACTCGATGAAATATACAACATATGTGGAGTCACATGTAATTGCCTCATTGACGTTAAACATGCCACCCCACGGATCCTGGATTGACTTTAAATTCCTTCCGATTTTACAGGCCTTACAGCTATTGCATTTCCCAAAGCCCTTTTGACGACTCTGTAGCCATGTTTCCTGTTTCTTGGCTTCAAAGTGACTATGCACAAGGGTGTCTGATATCGATGGTGCCTTTCTGTACGATATTAATGGGCGATCCCCTATTGTTGTCCCAATATGCGGATCCTTCTTCAGGACATTCCAGAATTTGTTTAGAATTCTCTGGATCTTGTAGCTTTCTTTGCTGTAAGTTAGTATAAGTCGTGGTGTTGCATCCTGTGATTGAGTTTTGGTCTTGAGCTGTTGTTTGTTCTCTATTAATGTTTGTGCCCTTGTCCTTCCTCTGGCTTTTTCTTCTCCTCATTGTGTATCACTGTGTTTATAGTCTCTCTTTAAGAATCGTCGCTTGGTTTCCGCAAATTTCTCTTCCATTTCATTCACCTCAGAGCAATTTCTTTTCATCCTTATGAATTCCCCATAAGGTATGCTTCTCTTGAGCGACTGAGGATGGAAGCTCGAGCCATGGAGTACAGCATTAGTAGGAGTGCTTTTTCTGAAGACTGTAGTTTGTATTTTTCTATTCTTGATGTATACCTTTATGTCCAAGAAGTCTATTTCCTTGGAATTGATATTATGGGTAAACTTGAGACCCACCTCGTTGTCGTTCAAGATGGCTAGATACACCATGAGTTCCACTTCTGTACCTTTCCATAGGAGAAAAAGATTGTCTATGAAACGCAACCAGAGAACGACTCTGGCTGTGTAATGGTCATTTTCTTCTCTCCAAGCTATGCTCCTCTACCACCAACCCATCATGAGGTTGGCATAGCTTGGAGAGAAGGAAACTCCCATAGCAGTACCACAACTCTGGGAATATAACTTCTTGTTAAAGATAAAGATATTATTTCTTAAACATAGTTCGAACATTTCACTCAGCATCATGGTATGCTGTAGTTCTCCTATGGGTCTCTGCTTCAGGAAGTACATGACAGCCTTCATTCCTATTTCATGGCTGATTGAAGTATAAGAGAGATGACATCAATTGTCACGAGTAAGTAATCAGGCTGCCAATTGGTTCCCATTAATATTCTCAGAAAGTCTCCTGTGTCTTTTATGTAGGAGTTCAGCGTTGGCACTATTGGCGCCAAAAAGTAATCCCATAAGATGCTATGTTTTCATATAATGCTCCACAACTCGATATTATCTGTCGTCCAGGAGGCTTGTTTAGAGTCTTGTGCACCTTAGGCAAAAAATATATAGTTGGCACCACCGGATCTTCATTCATCAGGAAGTTTTTTTCTTCCACACTTAGTAATCCCAACTCATGCCAATATTGTAGTTTGTTGTTCAATTCGATAGTAAAGTCATTGATAGGATTCCTCTTCAAAACTTTGTAGTGTGTTGTATTATTCAGTTGACGCATGGCCTCTTCAACATAGTTACTTTTCTCCATAATATCTATGTTGCCACACTTGTCTGCTGGCTTTATTTCAATCATGATATTTTCACTCAAAGATTGCAAGGCTTGGCGTTCCGCTTTCGATAGATTTTCTTTCTTGGTGCCATGCTTTATATTCTCCATCATGTCTAGTTCTGCCACAACCAGATCATGAAACGTATCCACCCTATTTCCTGGGTGAAGTGCTGGGCAAAATTTTGATTGTTTTCTGAAGTTGGTATGAGGATGTCTATCCTTGTTGATGCCCATTTCATCCAAGATTTGGGCATTGGTTAATTCCGTCTTGTCCATTTCATTGACCAATTCATATGCAGTTCTCAGACTCTGCAATTCTGCAATTGTATAGAGATTTTCTTGTTCTGCCTGGGTTGATTCTCCAATTGGTTGTTGCACAGTGGCCATGGACATGCGTTTGCTAAAGAACTTTTTTAGCTTTAATTTCCGTACATATTTGTACATATCTATTTTTGTTTCCACTTGATCATGATGTCTCTCTGGAAAAAACGTCAGCCCTTTGTTCAGAAGGCTTCTTTCCCACTCTGTCAGTGTATATCTTGACAAATTAATGATCAAGTCTGGTGCCTTTGCTTGGTGGATATTGTCAGTTATTTCTTTAATATTGTGCGGTTGCGCAGGTGATACCCCTTTGTTTTTTCTGGAGCTTCTTCTTGTCTTGCGCCGTTGTCTCTGTTGCCTGGCATTCCTCTTCCTCTCGACCGTATTAAACCGGTACCTCGTCCTCTTGTTTTTGGATTCTGTTGATCCTGGTAGAGCAATTTCATCTCTTCTAAAAAAGAAGTATAGCGTATCGCAGTTGATCTTCCTTCACCTTCGCTGAGGTCTGATTCGGATTTGCTCTGTGTGGTGTCAGGAAATTGTTGTACACTTTGCTTGTTTGTGTGCAGTTGTTGTTTTAGGACGTCAAATCGCTTAGCGAATGTGAGTATTGTGCCACATTCGTAGTCACACTCATCCCTCCTAAATTTGCGCTGTTTTATTTGTTCCACTTCAGTCTAATGCTTATCCAAATTGCGATCCATATCCATTCGCAATTTTTTTGTTGTTTCCCCCTCTTGATGTAATGCCTGAATTTCTGATTCGATTTCAGCGATCTTGAGGTGTAAGTCTTCAATATCCTTTTTCGCATATTTGATGATAATTAACATCATTGTGCGTGAGCAGTCCATGTTATTCCTGCCCCACTCCTCCAGCATCTCAGGCCTGGTGTCTGGGTGATTGGGTAGTGTAAAGATGCGTGAGTCCTCTTAGGACTCTTTCACACTCTACATATTTTTCAAGAGTTATAATTTCCCAGCTCTTGGATATCTCTTTACGCATAAGTCTTTCCAATTGGATGAATAATTGTTTCATGGTCTTGACGCCTGTATTCCCAGTTTTTGCCTCATCTTGTTTGTTTGCAGCAATGACACTCCCCTTTTGAAACATCGTTTCTGCTTTCTGCAGTCGTTTAGCAGCTCTTTCTTTCATTGTTGTTTTTTAACCAATTATCAGTAACCAGCCGGTCTGCAGTTTATGAAGTTTATATTCCGAGACAATCTTCCTCGGATTTCCGATACAGGACTCGCTTACTGCTTGAGGAGATCGAGAGCCTATTATACTGATGGAAAATTATACTAATTCTCTCAGTAACCAAGGTAGTGTTAGACTGTTATGTCAATAACCGCTTGCCGTCAGTAAGTCAGCCAGGCGCGGTTACACTCGCTGCAACACTCAAGCAGAGACCTTTAAAGTTATTTATTTTCTCTTCGCACTCTTACCTGGGAGACTCCCGGTCGTGCTGGCGTCCTCCGACCCCACACGCCGACTCTCAACCTGGCGTTGTTGTAAGGTCTGCTCCTTCTCTGGTCTGCTTAACGGACGCTGTGGGATTGAAGACTCCTTGTGAAGATCCCTCCACACCGGTGAAAGTTTCCAGCGGTCTCGATCCATTGTACAGCAAATAATCCAATCTGTTTTCTCGCTAATAGCAGTTCGGCAGTGTCGGGCGCTCCCCGTGTAAATTCACATTCCACCAAGTTAGTCCTTGAGCGGGGCACGCAATTCAGCTGGTGCACACGGCGAGATAAGGACCACTCTGCACATTATTTTCCACCAAATTAAAGAAATATACGTGGCACTCTCCTTGGATGATTAAACTGTTTTATTCAAACCATCACTCTCCTCCTCCTACGAATGTGTAGATCACAAGATCTATACATAAAGGGATGATGGGCAAATGTTGCTCCCAAATACCTATGAAAAACAAACATACTTAATGTATAATCATGCAAGGACCGAAAGGTCTATAAGTACAATATGTAGAACGAATAGGAAAGTATTACATGTATGCGAAAATGACGTCATACTTGATCTCAGTAACGACAGGGGCATGGCGAAGTGTCACATGTATCCATCAAATTTGTACAATTCAATGAAGTTATAATTGGATTTTAAAAATTGGAACTACTGATCCCACAATGCCTCATTATGGGTGGAGTGGTGATTCAGTATAAATAATGGTAACAAACAAAGGACTGTGCTTTACTACCGTGAGCAAGACCTAGTTGGTCGAAACGCGTAGGAGGAGGAGAGTGATGGATTGAATAAAACAGTTTAATCATCCAAGGAGAGTGCCACGTATATCTCTGTAATTTGGTGGAATATATATATATATATATATATATATATATATATATATATATATATATATATATATATATATATACCTACTGGCGGTCGCCAGTGGGTAGTTATAGTTAGGACCTAGTTTCCATAGGAAAACTGTTTTTGATTTGCCAATATCTTTGGCACCGTTTTACGAATCTTCGCAAAATTTTCAAAACTAATGGCCCGCTCTGGTGAACTCCTATATTGAGAGTTTCGGGGTGATTCATCAAGCAGGGGCTGGGGAAAAAGGAATGTCTCAAAACTCGTTTTCTCCTTGTTAATTTCCATAGGATCTTTTGTCCCGGCTACAGCCCGAACTGCTGAACAAAATTACACCAAATTTGGCAGAGAGGTAGCTCTTAGTCCAGAGTGCACTCTTTACTTTAAATGGTGTAAATCCGTTCAGTAGTTCCTGAGAAATGTAAAAATAAAAAATATTGATATCTGGTGACCGCGGTGGATCCACGAACCCTCCCGATCACGAGCTTCATTCTGATTGACTGCCAACACTTCAAACCAAGAAGTGTCGGCAGCCATCTTGTGATTTGGTAGTGCAGAGTCACAAGAAAAAAGGTTAAAAATTAAGAAAAGGGGATAGGGTAGAAACACCCTGACCCCCTAGACGTACTCCCCAGGGCCCAAAAAAGCATTTTTTTAACAAAAAAGGAGGGATTCGCGCTGGGTGCGTGAATCTGGCTGGAATTTTTTTTTTTTAAATGAAGCGCGGGCTCCCGTGCTTCGTTTTCTAGAAGCCCCCGGGTGGGCCAGGTCCCGGGGCAATGCAAAATTACCATGCGGGGCAGCCTCATGGACCGCCACCTCCCCAGACAATCCACCAATAGAAACATCCCAGGAAGCTTAAAAATCATGATTTCCCAATGTGTTTATTGCGTATCAGCGATTGAGAAAGGCATATATGGCGAAACACGTCTTGCTGAATAAACCATTGAATTGAAGTCAGAACGTACCTGTGAGTGCCTGTTTTCCTTTCCCTTCCCCAGGGAGACCATTGCTGTGGCTATATGATGTGAGACCATCCTCACACACCGAGCACCCACCCACCCACACAGACTCTCAGGCACCCATACAGACACTCAGACAACCAATCAATAACCCATATAGACACTCATGTAGCTACTCACCAACCCATGCAGCCGCTCACACACCAACAGACAGACAGATACAAACATTCACACAGTTTAGTCACTAACCCATGCATTCAGAAATACACGTTTAATCACTCACTTATATAGTCAGTCACGCACCTACTAAATCATCCATTCAGACACTCATACACCCACTCATTCTTCAATACACCTTGGCCTATATATATATATATATATAAAACATGTTTAAACTTTACAGAAACACACAGTCACTGGATGATGTCATCAGTGATGTCATCAGTGATGTAATTTGAGATGTCATCAGTGATGTCATCAGTGATGTCACTGACCATGTCATGAGTGATGTAATATGTGATGTCATCAGCAGTGCATTGCGGGGGAGCGAGTTATAGTTAGCTCAACTAACTATAACGCCCGAATTTCTTTGGTTTTGTACGAGTGAAATGTCCAACTAACTATAACGTCCCTGAAACCTGTGGTTTTTTCAGTGAATTTCAAAGGTTTTTTAAATGCTGATTTCTAACTTTAACGTCCGTGAAACCTGTGGTTTTTTCAGTGAATATATATATATATATGTATATATATAGCCACATAGGCACGTTGCTGGAACCCAAGACTCTTTTCTACGGTGAGCACACGGTGGGTTAGCGAACCCCTTTAAATCCCACCTCTTGTGGTTTACCTTCCGTTTTGGTCCTGTTGGATCACCAAACAGGAAGAAAAGCATACAGTGGCTCAAATTTGCATTGAGCGTGTTTATTTAAAAAAGTGCAGCAACGCTATCCCAGGGCGTTTCAGAGCTCCCGGCTCCTTGATCACAGGTCAGGTTATGTTCCCCTTCTTCTTCTTCTTCCCCCTGGTGCACTACTGCTTGGGAGAAGAAGTTCACTTTAGACCTGAGGCCATCAGGAGGCAAGGGGATGTCATCCCCTCAGCAGCAGTGTGCCGAGAGGCATGTTTACAGAGTGGTGGAGAAAGTGGGCATGGCCTCTGACCACCTCTCAGCAATCCCGCTAAGGTAACAGGAGGTCTTGTTGGCCCCTAAGGACCCTCAGCAGCCAAGGGGACTTTATCCCCCAACCAGCAGCACGCCAGGAGGTGCATTTGCAGAGTGGTGGAGAAAGGGAGCGTGGCCTCTGACCATCTCTCAGCAATCCCGCTGAGGTAACAGGAGGTCTTGTTCATACCTAAGGACCCTCAGCAGCCATGTGGACTTTCTCCCCCAACCAGCAGCGCGCCAGGAGGCACATTTACAGAGAGGTGGAGAAAGAAGGTGGGCCTCCGGCAAGTTTCCAGGCTTTAAAATAAATAATTGTTTCCTTTTCTTAGAGAAGGGGAGCTGTGTAGCCCCACTTACCTGGGCCAATTTTGGCCCTGGGAACCCCATCCCCAAGGCCAGGCTTTTTAAGAATGGGAAGAGGGGCCTCGTGGCTCCCCTCTCCGGGCTGATTTCGGCAGTGAGGACCCCCACCCCGAGGGCCCGGCCTTTCTTTTTTCTCTATTTTTTTTATAAATAAAAGAAGGTGGGACGTGTGCCCCCCCTTCCCTGTGCCCTCCCCTGTGCCTGACATTTAAAAAAAATAATTTAAATTCAACATGGGAGGGGGCCGCATGGCCTCTCTCTCCCGGGCCGATTTTGGCCCTGGGGACCACATCCCCAGGGCCTGGCGAGAAGTACTGGGTGCCCTGGTCCCACCCAGAGTACCCAGATTTTTCATGTTGGGGACTGCGGGGAAGCCTGAGGACCCCGTGGTCCTTGCCAGCTCCCCGCCTCCTGCGCGATCTGGCATTTCTTTTGGACAGAGGGAGCCTACTAACATGCATCTCTCTCTCCGCTCAAAAGCAAATCTGCTCTGCTTTGAGTAAGCAAGAGCATTTTACATGCTCTCGCTTACTCGAAGCAGAGCAGCATTTGCTATGGCTTACTGGGAGCGGTGCTCTCATCAAGCCATAGCAAACTGCAATGTCCCTGGGGTCGGAACTCCAGGACATTGCTGGAAGTGGCCCTGGGTGATGGAGGTCTCTATGGCCATCTAGGGCTCCAGGCGGAGGGCAGCGCAGCCCCCCTTTCTTTGAGTTTGCCCCAGGGAAGTGGGGGTCCCCGTGGCGGCCCCCGCCATAAATTTGTCAAAAGCCCCGGGAAGGTGGCAGTCCCTGGGGTGTGGGGTGCCGTGTGTCTGCCCTCATTATTTAAATGTAAAGCTCCAGGGAGGTGGCGGTCCACGGGGCTGCAGGGGAGGTCTGTGTGGCCCCCTGTATACTTTAAAAAAGCCAAGTGGTAAAAAAAAGTGTGCTGGTAATTATAGTCGTGCATGGACAGTTTCGAGGTGATATATCAAGCGGGGGCAAAGAAAAGGGGAGTCAAAAAGTGCATTTCCAATGTTAATTCTCATAGGGGCTTAAAAACGACTACACCCCAAACAGCTAGATGGAATTGCACCGAATATGGCAGAAAGGTAGCTTTCGGTTCGCAAATCACGCTTTCAGTTATCTGGTGTAAATCTGTTCAGTAGTTTGGGAGAAATTAAGGGAAATCCAAATTTGAATATGTACGATCGCGAAGCCTTCGCCAATAATGACGAGTTTGAACAGAGATCTGCAGAGCTCTGATTGGCTGGCAGCACTTCAACTAGGAAGTGTTGGCAGCCATCTTCGGACTTGGCTTCAGTCCTAACCCCCTTCTCTTGGTCCTGGGGCAAAAAAGTATTTTTTAAAAATGTTGCTGCAAATTCATGAAAGGCGTGAATTTGTGGCAACATTATTTTTAAAAAAACAAGCGTGGTCTCCCGCGCTTGTTTTTATCAAGCCCCCAAATGGGCCAGAGACTGGGGGCATGCCAATGTTTAGTAATAAAAAGGAGGGCGGACGCACTTGACCCCCCTCTTAGAGCATTTTTATGCCCCGGGGACCACCACCTCCCCGGGGCTACATAAACATATAGAGGGACACCCCGGGAATCACCGCCCTCCCCAGAGCTGTACTTAAAAAAAGGAGGGGGCCACACGGACGCCCCACCAATGGATTTTAAAAGCCCTGAGGGCTACCACCTCCCTGGGGCTAAACAAATCAAAATGGAGGGGATCCGCGCAGACCCCAGGTCCTGGGGACTACCACTTCCTGGGGCCAACCGCTTTTCTAAAAATAGGGAGGGGGGCCACATGGTCCTCCTCCCGGGCCATCTATAGCCCCGAGTACCACAACCTCCCTGGTGCTGGCCCATGCAGATCAAATGAGGGGGGGCTGCACAGTCCCCACCCTGGAGCCATATATGGCCTGCAGACCGCCACCACCCAGAGCCTGCTGCTGCTATGTCTCAGGGTGCCAACCCCAGGACATAGCTGTTTACTTTTGCTCAGCGTGAGCTGACATCTCCCACCAGCCAAAGCAAACACTCTGCATCCAGCAAGCGGGAGCTGTCAAAGTGCTCCCACTTGCTGGAAGCGGAGTTCTCATCTCTGTCCCTACCCGCAGACATGCGGGCAGGGAAAGAGATGCAAATATTGCTCTCACACACAGGGAGCTGCATTTATAGCGGGAAGCCAACTGGGACTGCAGGGGCCTTGAGGCTCACCCTGCGGTCGCCTAGCACACTGGGTACCCGGGGTCAGACCAGGGCACCCAGGGACACATGGATGGGCCCCAGGGGATGGGTTCCCTGGGCCTGAAATCAGCCCAGGAGGGGTCCATGCAGCCCCCTCCCCATATGTCTATGGCCAGGCCCTGGGGGATGGGGTCCCCAGGGCCAAAATCCAGCCTGGGCAGGGGGCAGCTTGGTCCCCCGCACCCATTGGATTGTGGCTGGGCCCAGGAGATGGGGTCCCCGGGCGAGAAATTAGTCTGGGGGTTCACATGGTTCCCCTCCCCATTAAGTTTCTGCAGGGCCGTTTGGCCCTGAAAGCTCATTTCATAGAAATTAAACCTCAGCATGAGCCAGTTACAAATATAAACATAGCAGATGCTCATGTTGAAACTCCACTTCTGTAGAGAACAAATAATCCTAACTCCTGGGTTTGGCGAAGGAAAAGCAAGTGTCTTTTCTTGGCAATTCCATATTTAAAAATGATTGGAAATCCTTTGTGGATGTGACTGCATCGTTGATCTATTCAAGCACAATCTGTATGTGACTGTGACAAGTGGGCTTTTTGTTGTCCTGTACTGGTGAGACCAGAGTCCATGGTTCTCCCTTTAAATTACTACGTGTATGCAAATGTGCAAATCACTTGGAAGCTTCGCCCGTTTCGCCTCACCCAACTTAGTAGTATGCAAAGGTTTTCCTGCCTTTTGCCAGGATGATGCACAGCTTAACAAGCTGCCCCCAGCACGTTTTCTGCCAATTTTGATGAGGAGTTCTTGATGCATAGGAATATGAGGACATCTTCAACAAACATTGAAGCACTTACTTCATATAGTTAAGAAGAAGGACCCTTGTTTGGTGGAGATTTACCTCTTTGTAGCCTTGTTGTATACTCTAAAAGAGGATTCATGTTATCTCATATTTCTGTATAAAGACGCATCAGGAACGATTACATTGCCTAAATGCACATAAGGTCACTTGCTCCATTATCCAGCTGTAGTGCAGAATATATACAGGACATTTACCCAAGGAGGTAGCACTTAATAATTAACAAGTAGGAAGAAATTAACTTGGATAGGGGAAGCTCGA